>JAITYZ010002985.1:0-10927 GCA_027744595.1 Paronellides praefectus
ATATGACGCAAGCCGGCCCTCAATGGCGGCTCGAACACAGGGGCTCTGGCCGTACACAAATGATTACAAATCTAATCAAGACTGCTTTGCCCAAACCTGCCCCAAGGGACAATATGAGGGACTGTGGACAGTACCTATGATTAATTGGATAGTAAACAGCACTGCCACATCTTGCTCCATGGCAGATCAATGTGTTCCATTGCCAAAAACACAAAATGAAACTTTTGATTTGCTGCGTGACAACTTTTTGACCCATTACAGTGGACATAGGTCACCTTTCAACATTTTCACTCGTCACGGCTGGGTTAACGGTACTGGGGATGAAGCGAGTAAGGAAGACATCCTGCAAAGAAGATTGGGATACATCAAGTTTTTGGATTACCTCGGTACCCTCAATGATGTCTACATAGTCTCCATTGCAAGAGGAATCGAATGGGTACAGAATCCAACCCCACTTTCCAGCGTTGCTAACTTTCCAGGATTCAAAGTTACGGAGAGGGCGAGCTCGTGCCAGAAGTTGAATCGATGTATTTATCGGAAAGAACAAACACCATTCAAACCACCATATGCGCAAGAAAGGTATCTTTAATCAACCATAAGAATTTTTTATATTAATTATAATTAATAATTACACTTCACAGCAAAACAAAGTACATTGATAATAATTCACTTCCATTTTTTAACATTTTCCAGATATTTCCAGACATGTTCCGCATGTCCTGTAGCTTATCCTTGGGTTGGTAATCATCTCGGCAGACTACCATACAATTAAATAAAAACGAATAAGGCTGTCTTCATCATACTCAGTATTATTAGTTTATTATTATAGTGTAAATGGAGACATGATTACAACACACAATGACGCATGAATCCAAGGACTTCTCCCACGTATTTCACTCGACATCTTTTTATGAAGTTCAGTTTTTGAAGCACATCTACATAATATATTATGTACTTGCTCTCTGATATATTTTATTCCTACAAATGAATCAAAGTAAAAAAGATGTTATTCTTCCAATTTTAATTTTAACTTTCTCCGAACTCATTGCTTTCGACTGTTGACATTGTTTTTCTGTTTGTTTGCCTCATGCTGGTTGCTGACAATCCCTTAAATGTTACTACTTCTTTTTGAACCCTTCCCCTTTTGTTCTTGACATCTTTGCATAGGTATTTTACAATCGGATGAAAATGATGATGATAATAAGTGGTTTCTACGTATCCAGTGTAATAAATAGTTTCAAACTTCTTTGGGTCCTTTTATAGCAGCACGCAGCATTTTATGTGGACAGACTCAAGCTATGTTTTAATTTCCCAGGAAAGTTATTCAAAACCTCCCGCTGCGCAGCCTTTCCTTGTCCAAGAGCCTTTATACCCACATACCTATATAAAAACACATTCTTGGAATGTTAAAAGCGCGTAAACTCAAAAACCAACTCACAATCGTCAAAATTACTAGTGTCGCCTTCTCCACCGCATGTTTGAAATGTATTCTTTGTAAAACTTCAACTGCTACCTTAACGCCTACCACTGAAAGCAGCCAATTTAATTTTAATTTTTTTCCCTCTCACACCTCTGCTGCTGCTGTTACTCAACTCCAATTTCATATCCTTCGTATAATATAGGTTTACTTTTTGTAACCTTATTATTACATAAAAAACTTGGTGCTAATAGTCAGTAATACTTTCCACTTTCTGTGTATATACTGCTATTAGACTAAAAAACATTAATTTTTTTTACTCAGAAAAAGTAGCAGAAAACAAGTTTTTTCTTTTGACATTTGGCAAATTTACAGCAATTTATTCAACTCTGAAAA
The DNA here is from genome assembly GCA_027744595.1 of Paronellides praefectus. Lineage (NCBI taxonomy): Eukaryota > Metazoa > Arthropoda > Collembola > Entomobryomorpha > Paronellidae > Paronellides > Paronellides praefectus. The sequence goes on from JAITYZ010002985.1 coordinate 1,814, forward strand.
GCAAGTAGTCACAAAAGTAGAATGAAAGAAGTAAAGTAGCATGTAAAAAAACTTATTCGCTGTTCAGCTCACTTTTTCAGTTGATTTACTTTCCTGATTTTCCTCCCTCTCTCTACTCTCCACAGTCATTGTCATGTGCTTAGCAAAGCAATCAAACCTTAGTAGAAAAAAATAAGAAAAAGGGCTAAACTATTAACGTGACATGACAGTCCATCGCATCGCCGAAAAAGTAGCAGAAAATTCTACAAAATTTACTACTTTTTCCAGAGTAATAAGTAGGTGATCAAATGACAGTCAATGTGGCAGCATGTCAGGTACATTGGTGGAATAAAAGGGTGAATATTTTCTTGTTATCTGCTTAACTATCCCATCATGCCTTGTCCTTGAAATAAAAAACCAACTACACTTATTGAGAAAAGGTAACTTTTTATAAAAAAAATGAATTCATTCATTCATTTAAAATCTTTTAAACCAGCTTGCTACATATATATTTGCAATAAAAAAGCTTACTTTTGGTTCAAAGATTTGTAGTAAATAATGAAGTAGTCGAAGGAAAGTGTAACTTGACCTACTACGACAGTTTTATGGCGGATAATGGTAACATAATTTTTTACATATTATATTTATTTACCTACGTATGTACATAATGTTAACATATTGCTACAAGCAAAAGGCAAATTGTGACACGCTCACATTTTCTTCGCAGAAACAAGACGACGACGATGATGATCGACTGTAATGGCGAAAAAAGTGCTTGTGCTTATCGCTTCGGGTTTCTTCTTTTTCACTTTTTGGATGAGATGATGATGTAAATGGAGATCTTAAAGTCATTCCATGACTTTCTTTAAGAAAAAAAATTCTAGGAGGATTATAGATTTTTAGAGAGAAGGAAAAGGAGAAAAACAACTTTTTCACGTCTCGGCAGAAAAAAATACGGACGAATTTATAGAAAAGGATAAAAGTTGGTCGTGTCATGGCTAACTTACAATCTAACTGACTACTGACTGTTTTTAAGTAGGTGCGCGTGGTAGTCGTAGTGGAAAGTGGGCGTCGTGTCGGTTTAGAATTACATCATGTACAATGCACATACATAAAAAAACTGTCTAGTTGGGTATTTTTTGTAGTTGTTGAAGCATACCATGCGTAAACTAAAACCGTGTTGAACTGCTTTAAATGTATATAGTTTACGATTACGAATATGTGAGGCACGAGGAGGATAAGTTTTTCATACTAAATGAAATTCTTACACTTTTTGAGAAAAAAACGAAAGTTTTTTTTTTCGGTCAGAGTTTCCAGTTGTCGCATCATCGCCAACTATATATGTATTAAGCACGTTGTAAATTTTGCAAGAAAATAAAAGTGTTATTTTTCAAAAAACGAGTGAATCCACTTGCTAAACTATTTTCATAAAGCGTAAATGTGTGCAAGTGAATGTGATCTCATGAAGAAATGAAAAATGATATAAAAAGGATACTTACCTTGAAATCGTAACATCATAAAAAAATGTGATATATAGGCGAAAGCTACATATCTCTGTACATATTTGTTCGTTTGTTCGACCAATCAACACATTTGTCAGTATCACTTCCGGTACTATTAGTACGTATATATATTTACTTTTTTTACCTTGAACTGAAGTAAACTTTATTGCAGTATGCTGGTAAAAAGCTCAACAGGACAAAAACTATAGTGGGAAATACCAACGGAAGAAAGAGCTACAGGAGAAAAAAAATAAGAAAAATTACAGCAATAGTCATCACCCTCACACACATGCACACTTATTGTAAAGGTCTCTTGTTCTCTTCCTTTTTTTCTCTTTAAGCTTGCGGTTCTCTCAATGGTCGTTGGCGATAAGATAAAAAAAAGTGAAAGAAAAAAAGCATTGTCTGATAAACAAAATATATTGTTACCCGAATGCACTGAGAGAGTAGGTATGTAAGTATAAATGGTAAGCTATTTATGTGTCTGGGGTGTCTGGGTCGTGGCTAAGACGAAGAATCGTACATTTTTGTTGTTGTTGTTGTTGTTGTTGTGTATACACAGAGACGTGCGTGTGTTTCATAAGTTGCAAAAATGCACGGTACCTTGTGCTCTTCTCTGTAGCTACCATACTATCACTATCATTTTTACTTTCATTTTTATTATATTTTTTTTTCATGTGACAACATCAATAGCCCTTACAAAGAATTATTCCAATTTTCCCAAGTGCTATCCTTCTTTATAAATACAATGTGTAAGCACACATTATACTATACATATACCTACATGGAGTATTACAGTTCTCTGGTTGAGTAAAGTGGGAAGGCGGGTGTGATAGAACAAGATACGAGATATTCGAGAAGCAAAAGAGTAAAAGTATGTGTGTATGTTTGAGTCAAGTGTGTTTGCTTAGGATAAACTTGCATGGTTTTGCTTTTCAACGGGTTTTGGGTCGGTGGTGGTGGTAGTCTCTCTATGTCTACCTATTCTATAAATATGCCTTTTCACTAGCTGGTGGGTGGGATGATACAATATGGAATAGTAGCAGTGGTTGTAGTGGTGGTGGTGGTGGTGATGGCGATGGAATGTGTGGTGTTATGCTATTATCATAGGACAAGATCTCTCTTATGGCGTGACACTGCTCATTTCCTTTTCCAAGCAGAGTTGTTGGTCTTGCCTTGCAAAAGAGAAAGTGAAGCAAGGATTTTCCATACTTTTTTTCTTGCTGCTTCCGCATTATTATTATTCACATCCCTTATTATATACAATATATATTATGCAATACTATATAACCTCGTTTTATTCCCCACGTGTGTTTACTCGTACTTTTCCTCCTCTTGTCTTGCTTGATTCCTTTTGCATAGCAAGTGAGTGCATAATATTTATTTATTTATGTTCCTTTCTCCTCTCCAGTCGCTTTCTACTTATCTAGAGAAAATATTTGAGATGTGCCTGCTTTTCAATATTTCTCTTGTTCTCATCTTCGTCGGTGAAACTGTGTTGCTGGTTGCAAAATCGAGGAAGAAAGCGTCTGTCACGACATCATCTTGGTAAATGTTTGATTTTGATTCTTCATCTGGTTCTCATGAATGAGATATTGCGAGTTGCTCATGTTGAGTGAGTGGAGGGGATTATTCACGCAGATCTCATTTGTCTGCTTGGCAGATGAAGTAGATGAAGAGCAGGTGATGGAACAAGAAGAACAACAACAAAGATGAAGGGCCTATGTATGTATACCTATATATGTATCTTCTGTGCGTTTCCAGTTTCGGAACTTGTGAGTTGAGCTGTCTATCATTCGTTCAGGTAAAGGGATGGGGCTGATAATACTGAAACACAAACACATGACGCCGTGAAGCATTCCATCATGATCCCATATCAGCAGAAGAGAAGAAGCTGTGTGTACGGGATTTGAAGAAACTGGATGAAAGAGAGCATGAAAAAGAGAAAGTGCTTACATTTCAGAGAACTGTGAATATTACGAAAAACGAATACACCTTTTTTGCATACCCATACCCAGGTATGAAAATAGTAAAAAAATATATATATGCGAGGGACATGATACAACCTCCAGTAATCATGTTTACTGGAACAGAAAGATGATCTGAGAAGATGTGATCGAAAAGATGGAACATGTGCCTTGAAAATAAGTGAAGCATTTTCTGGGCATCGTTCTATTCTCTTGGCACATTCCACCGAAATCTCTGACCTGATCTGATGCACTCCCGAGAGAGAGAGACTCTTTTAGGAAATAATCTTACCTGGTTTCATGTATCAGATTGATCACAACAACAACCACATCAAGAAGAAGCAGTGAGACAGCATGACGATCATGTTGTGTTCTTTGAATTTCTCTTTTATTTCGTTTGTTATACATAGCCAGCCCTTCAGGCACAGCTGGCATGGAAGGCTGATTTAAAACGTGATTATGAAACGAATCCTACCAACCATTTAGCAAAACAGTTTTCTAATAATTCCATAAATAGCTTCATAGACATTCATCTCGTCTCCCAATGACGCATTACATATTTTTCATAAAATGACATATATTTTTGCATGTCTGATAAACTTGCTTGATTAACCCCATAGAAAATGAATGGTGTGTAGTCGAGGTAAAGTCAGTGGGTCGAGAATGATTAATGATTATCTCTACATGTAATGGCATGTAAAGTCTAAAATATATATTATATAATACCGAGTAATCCTTCAATTTGCCCAATTTGTAATTTTTTGGGGGTATTCATTTAGAAGTCCCTATCTGTGTTGCTCTGTGACTGGTATGCTGTGAAATTGGGTTAATTCCGACTTTTAATTAATATTGAACTACACATTCCATATAAACAAGCTTCACCATCATCATCATCAGATTCATTACGGTAATGCCTGACTCATCGCATCAGCCAGCATATTATATCCTTCAACTCAACCATGAAATCAGAGACTACCTGGTGGAACCTTACCCAACCCATTCACCATCCATAGAAAAAAAAGTCTATTTGATACACTGTATATTTTATTTTACTTGACTTACAATTGAGCACCATTATCATTATCATCAACATCATCATGTGATTCTCTTCCGTCTGGTGAACAACTTTTTTTTGGATTCATTGCAAATTCGAAACTAGTTTTTGTATCTAGTATAGCAGATCAACATGGAATTACAATACAAATATATAGGGTCTTATACGACCATTCTTTCCTTTTTTATAGTAGAGTCTATATACCTGCCTATCTAACTTCAACTGTATTTATTTTACAGAAGGGGTTATTTGCTTCGCCATTTCTCCTGTTGTAAAGCAAAAAAAGAGGATCTTATTTCCCTTCATTCTCCCAACCATTTCATAAGCTTCACTGCTCACAGTAAATACTGACTAGTCAATTCAATAGTCGCCTCTGCTACATTGCCATTCACTACTACTCCTATATCAACTATATCTCTGTCAATATTGCAACATTGAAAGTTCCATTTATCGTTTTATCCTCCTGTAAAAAAAGTACAATGGACTCTCAGGACAAAAAAATGTACTACGCGTATTTTTTACAGATTCAGAGTGCGTACGACTACACTTTTATTCATGCCATCAGCATCATCATCAAGGATGAATTGAATTCATGGAATACTACTTTTGGATGGGTGATTGTATAGTTATATTATTATTCTTTGTTTGCTTTTTATACTAAGAGAGAGAGAGGGAGAGAGCAGATATCCGCTTTTGCTCGCAGTCATCGTCCACGTCCCGTCATCAACTTTCCTTCACTTTCCCTTCCATTCTTTGTGCAGTTTCTTCTTCTTCTTCTTCTTCTGGAGATAGAGTGAATTGACTGACTTCGTTAAACGGAAAGTCCGTTGTGTGTGTTGTCTTGTCAGTGAATACGATAGAAAAGAAGAGAAAAGCACCATCACATAGTTGAATGAAATAGACGATGATGATAGTGCAGTGGTGAAGGTAGTGGTGATGGTGTGTGGGCTATCTACCTTTTCTTCTTCTTTTCCCTTCCTTCCCTTCTCTCTCTCTTTCTTTGTTAGTCTCCAATTCTGTTTTTCAGTATGTCACTCATGTCATCATGTCAATTCGCTAACGCTCGTTGGTTCCTTTACTTCATTCGTTCGTTTGCTCGCTTTTGTTACAAGGAAAGGGGCTCTTTTCTCCCATTTTATTCGACCATTTCCTTTTGGATGAGTGAATTCTAAAGCAGATTTCCCTTATGTTATAGACATCGTATCGTCATCCTTATAGCCTCTTTCTCTCTCTCTCTCTATCTATCGTTGTCGTTGTCTCCTTCTGTCGTTGTCGATGTGATAATAATAATGATATTATATAGGTACCATTTCACTTTAGGTATACATTTTATTACACGAAGTGCCTTTCACTTAAAAAAGGAAAGGCCATTCAGTATATAATATGTACGGAGATATCCTTTCAGTGACCCAACAAGGACACTTTTAAAATTGACAGGGATGTAGAAAAGTGCATGATACTTTACTTTACTGTCACGCTCTCAGTCTGTAGCTGAACTGAGGATACGACATGCACTTGTAGTGCAGAGTGCAGCCCTACTGAAGAAATCTCAGAGAGAATATTTAAGCGTATATGTCTTCTTTTTTTGTTTCAAAGAATCTGGACAGTCACACGTCATATTGGCATATTATTATTCATAATAAATATATACCTGTTTGAGTTTCGAATTTTATTACTAATTTTGCTAAAATAAGAAGTAAAAGATCTCTAAAGTAAGTAAACTTATATAATAATGCTTCATGCATATATGGCAGTTTAGAATAAGTTTATAATATTCAAATGTCCAGCATAATTTTATTTTGGACTTACCTGTTGATTAAAAAACCAGCTAAAAAACAGCAGACAATCAATCATCATTATCGTGGAGTATAACCGATACGTTCGCCTATCGTTGTCGTTGTCACCACCACTGTGTTTTTTCACAAACTTTGCTTCCCTTACAATTTTTTAAAGAAAAATATGTAATCTGAATTGATACATAGATCCATCAGTAGTGTCTTCGTCATACCTCCCTGATCCAACATAATCCAACAGTTTTACAGGTTAGGTGACGGCCGGTAATGAGTTGGATGATATTGCTGTTCTGACAATTATTTCAAAATATATAAGAATATGCAGGAGGTTGTAAAACGACCCTCAGCGGGCTCTATTTCACCCAATAAACCTACACAAAANCCCAATAAACCTACACAAAATTCATTGGCTGACCAGCATGTCTATTCATTGAAGTCAATACTAACAATATCTCAAACACCTGTAAAACCCCGTACAAGGATCAGCAGGATCGACGTGCTTAATTACCTTTGTCTAAAAGTCCTTTCTTTTGATATAAAATACCGTTTTGCAGCCTACGCTATTCTCCTGGCTTTATCCTGTGTCGCTGTTTACATCCCTTTTCCAGAAACGTACTTTTCAAACAGTGAGAATTTTCTAAACGCCTTCTTTGTCAAATACAGTTTCGGATTCACATGCACAGTAACTGGATCATTTATGTATCTCATGACTGCAGCCTACTGTTATAAAAGTCGCTTACTAATGCTCCAACATTTTACCCGCTTGGCAATCTCTGCACTTGTTTTTTACTTTTGGGTTCATCTTTTCAATCGGATTGACAAAGCGACAGGTCAATGTAACGCAAATGGCATTACCGAAGATTTACCAAAAAGTCGGCGAGTTTGTATATCCAACGGAGGAGAATGGACCAGTTTTGATATTTCTGGACATGCTTTCCTTCTTATCTGGTGCGTCTTGTTTATCAAAGAGGAAGCCAAAGCAATTGATGGATGGAATAGCGTAAAAGGACTTATTCGACTAGAAGAGCAAAACAGAGCAAAACCCAAACAATCTGGAGCCTTTATTTCAGAACATTTAAATGAGACCCCTTATAAATGCCTCTCAGATAAGAAATTCAATAGTTTGAAGAAGTACTACAGAAAATTGGACAAATATGTCAGGATTGTTCTCGTAGCATTGACCATCTTAAGCCTAATTTGGGACTTGATGCTGGTGTCAACCGCCTTATATTTTCATACAGTGGTCGAGAAAGCTATTGGTGGACTGATTGCAACGTTGATGTGGTATCTAATGTACCGACATTTTTATTACTGGAAACGTTCACCAGGATTGCCAAATGCTGGACTGTTAAAGTATAAGTACAATGACACAATACAATTGACGGCAGCAACTCCACTGACGACAAACGCCAAAATATCATTTTTTGAAGAGCAAAAGCCAGGTGATGAGCCTACAGTAACAGAAATTTTAAATGAGCAACCTGAATCACTACCATGTCCTCTCCTTTATTCGTTGCAAATAAGAAAGTTGGAAGTGGAGAAAGTGGAAAGCCCGAAACCCCAAAAATATACATTTTAATGAATTAAAACTCTACACAAACACAAAACGCTGTCCCACAAAACAATAATGATATCATTTATGATTTTTTTTTGCTAAAACTCAAGTAAAAAAGCAAAATATTACTTGTATCGTATCCATTCTTTTTATACCTAAATGATAATGCCACAAAAGACAAGAATGGAATTTTTTCAAAAAATTTGCCATAAAACCGATAAATCAAAATTTATGAGCACTTTTGTATTATAGGCTTAATCATATCATATATGCACCTATCCTTATACGCCCTCCATACCAACTAGAATGTGATTAAGCATACATTATTCACGTTTAGTTCATAATGAAAACCATAAATTTTATACTCTTGGCTGTATACTCCACTTTTCACACTCAACCAGCCGTTCCGTAATTTCCCAACTTTTTCAAGCCGTTTCTCATTAGAATACATTACATTCCTCCCGAGAGATAGAGAGATACAGAGGAGCAAGTGCTAACTCTACTTCGGCCGGAAGAGGCTAAGAAAATGAAGCGATCGCTTAAAAATGCATGATGTTCATTATCCTCATCATCATAATCATCACGGTTATATTATTCAGTATTCAGTTTGCAAGCAAAACTACAAAACTTAGTTTATCGCCATTACAATCACTATACTATCATCATCATCATCCAAACCATGCCAAAATTTATTTCATTTTCAGTTACCATCTTCATAATATTCTAAATTATGTAAACACATATTTTCATGTGTAAGAACCACATAAATAATACGAGTACACAGTATACACACACCAAAAAATTATATCATGTAATTTTGCAGCAGCGTGCATTTACGCTTTTCCATTCTATCGAATAAAGTGTGGACGAGAAAAAAAATATGTACAATATTATGTGCCGTGAACAAGAAGACAATATTGTATTACAACGACCTACGCTACAATATTAGTATTGTCACTTTTCGATCTGGTAGACACCCGAAAATATTTGCAAATTGCTCAAGCTTTTCATCTTCATTCTTCTCTTTTCTCTTCTTGTGTACTTCTTTTTGCCTCTTTTTCCGTATGCACATAGCCGCTGGATGTATGTGGAGTGGAATGCTTGGCGTAAGCAAACACACAGCTGAGTGCCTCGAAAGTATACATATTTCATTTGTGAAAAGAGAAACGAGAGTGTAGAAATCCTTCTTTATGATGATCAACAAGATGATGATACACTCCAAGTAACACTCTTCCTCTTCTTTTCTCCTTTTTTTCTATGTTTT
>JAITYZ010002986.1:0-11471 GCA_027744595.1 Paronellides praefectus
ACAGCAGCTAGCGAAAGGATTAAAGGGATGCAGGTACGTTATTTGATCATAACCATTGCCTCAAATATTATTTTTGTTTGCATTCGAGTAAATTATAAAAATGCATTTACAGTATGAGGCACTATGCACGGAACGCGTTGCCGCCACCATTAGAGCGGTTGGTGAGTTAGCTAGGCTGCATCGTTTGGAAAGTCATCAGCAACAAGATTCTCAACAGCAAGCAGATTCTCGTCAACAACAACCGCTATGTGAACAAGCACAACCTATTTTCCAGCCGTCCCCAACCACATACAATCACATGGTGCCTCAGCAACCGCCGCGCCATGACGTGGCAATGGTGAACAATCCAGGAGATCCGCAGGCTGGAATCCGTAAAGGACCTCGGAAATATTACCTATCACGTTTAGCCCAGTTTCAAGACATGTGACATGTATACAGACTTTTTGAACACGATAAAGTTATTGCAGAAGTAGTATCGCTATTATCTACAACCTGCATGCCTTGATGTATATTTCTACGTTCTAAATTAGTTTTAGTTTAAAAAGTTATAATATGTTATATTACTGTTAAATACTAATTACTAGTGGTAGTATATAGTATGTATATCATGTTTACGAGAAAACGAAAACACTGCTAGAAGTGATCGTCAACTAAAAATTACCAACAACTTTATCATTTATCATCATGATAATGGATCCAGTAAAATATAAACGCGTCGCCGCTTAAATTTGTTTTACTTATTTACTTTTACGCAGTTTATGTGTATAGGTAATTATAGTTATGTCGTCTGTAGAAATTAAGAAAGTTTTGTACGTTGACTTATAGTTTTAAGTACTGAATGTTATATAAAAACATTGATTGTCAACTTTCTTCAGCCATGACTACAAATAAAATTTTCACATTGAAATACAGCAAACTGACAATGAGGCAATGCAATATTGCATATTAATATACCTAGGTTAATGCATCATGATCATTGCATAGCAGAAAATGGAACGTAGCTATTTTTCAATGGTAATTTTCAAAATAAAAAATATATATATTTTTATGTTACGTGTCCGGTGATCTTTTTATCATATTTTTCTTTAATATTGCGAAAGACAGTTTTAATTTTTTTGCATTAAATATCATACATAGGAGCAGTTTATGTGTATAGGTAATTATAGTTATGTCGTCTGTAGAAATTAAGAAAGTTTTGTACGTTGACTTATAGTTTTAAGTACTGAATGTTGTATAAAAACATTGATTGTCGACTTTCTTCACCCATGACTACAAATAAAATTTTCACATGGAAATACAGCAAACTGACAATGAGGCAATGCAATTTTGCATATAAATATACCTAGGTTTGTTCATCATTGCATATCAGAAAATGGAACGTAGCTGTTTTTTAATGGCATTTTTCAAAAAAAAATTATATTATATATTTTTATGTTACGTGTCCGGTAATCTTTTTATTATATTTTTCTTTAATATTGCGTAAGACAGTTTTAAATTTTTTGCATTAAATATCATGCACAGGGTGATTTATTTAACAAAGGATAAATAATGCATGAATAGTTCAGTCCAAAGCTGTTTAATGACATCAATAATATGTTTTTGAGATCATCATCCCATCAATCATGAGCAAATCACATCCTCTCCATCTCTGTTTTATGCATTTATTCGATTGTGATTAGATCAATGTAATGTGAGTACCTCAATGGGCATCTTATATAACAAAGATTTTAATTTGCGAAATTTTTGGTTGCATGAAGTAAGTTGAATGCCTGGTTTATCATCATCAATGATGATTCATCATCATCATGAATTGACATGGATAAGGGCTTTATTCATTGGTTGGTTAATATTTTACAGTTATTTCTTTCCCAACATCATCATCCCCAACAGTAATTTTTCTCTCCATAATTATTTATTTGGGTTGATCGGATTCCCATGAGATATATATGATGAAATGAAACAGTAAATATTATTAAAGTCATCATCTTATCATTAAATAAGTTTAAAAAATAACAGCAAAACGGCTCCATGAATACAGATGTCATCACATTTTGCATTGGCATCTTATGTATATAAAGCAAAAACCATACATCTCAGAGGTACACTACGTCACCACTTCCTATTCCCAACATCATCATCCCAACAGTAATTTTTGTCTCCATTATTATTTATTTAGGTTGATCGGATTTCCACGAGATGTATATGATGAAATGAAACAGTAAATATTATTAAAGTCATCATCTTACCAATAAATAAGTTTTAAAAAATAACAGCAAAACGGCTCCATGAATACAGATGTCATCGCATTGGCATATGATGTATATAAAGCAAAAACCATATATTTCATTGTGGGTGATATTGCGACAGATTAAAATGGTGAAGACGAGTCATTGAACCGAAATCATGCCGTGCAGTAGTACCTTCAACCTTTAAAAGGCTCGTTGACACCATGAATGTGCAACATATATGTAGTAACCTAATGAGCATGGATGTTTTCATTACTGCTTGTTAATAAATAAATCAGATTAAATACTCAATTTTCTCCTAAAATAAAAGAATTTTTATTATCATCGTCGTTGTGGAACGAAAACAAAGATATATTATTGGCCCATCATCACTCATTAATTATGCAACAAAATATTTTCTTTTTCATAAAAAAAGTTGTCACGTCACGAGAACCAGTTTTATTACAAGTCCGTCATTACATAACAGGAAACAATAAAGAAAATGGAAAGAAAACCTACATCAACAGGAAAGCACATCATTGAATATGTCTATTTGTACACAAAAATTACAACAGCAACAACAATGAGTACACACAAAAAATTAAATTTTACTTTTTTTTAATTTACTTTAGAGAGTAAATACAATACAAAAATGATATTGCGTTATCCCATATTAACCTTATACATCCAGATGACGACCAACAAAAAATCAATATGGAGAGAACGCAGTTTGGATCTGATTTGATTAACGACAGTTACAATAATAGCAACCTGTAAACTTTCCTATAAGCAACAATAATAATCGTACTAAGATAACAATGCTATAATAATAATATCAAAATAATGAGACACTCCAAATTAATAATCTTGACAATATGAACAAAACCAAAAAAAAACAAGATGTAAAAAACGCATAAAAATATTCATGCTTGACACAGTTACGATGGGAGACGCTCTCTATTCTGCACAATTACTAGTACCATTTACTTGAGATAATAATAACAGCATCGTTTAAACAATTTTTGACTTTCCGAGATGTAGAATGTTCTCTTCATTATTTAGATAAAAATCTATAAATTACATAACAAGATGAGGCAATAGTTCTAACCACCAGAATTTTTAAAACAACAACTTGTTTACAATTCAGTTCACAGCAAAGAAAATCAATGTGTTGTTTATTCATTTTCATTTTTACACCCAAATATGATAATTACACTCAAATCATCTTCTGTTAAAACAATTTAGGGGAAGACCAAGACCAACAATTGTATGTAATGCATGGTTGATAACTGATTCCTTCACATTTCATTGATTAAACCACATACTGCACAAGCAGCAGCAGAATTCATCACTGACCTAATACATGGATACATCGAAGGTGAATACCTACTTAACTTATACAATTAATTTGTATACCATTCATTTAGGTAATAATATATACGTATATATGCTTAATGTATGATATATCTATAAATTTATATTTATATATTTACTTTGTTGAATATTAATTAATTTATGAGTTATGTTTGATTAAATGTAGTTAATTAATTTTTATATTCATTTGTGCACAAATATTTGTCGAACGGAGAGAAAATGTTAGATTTTCAGATTAGTTTAAACCTCCGGGTTCCCCTTCTTCTTCCTCTTCAAGTTTCCTTTTCGTCCCGCGGGGTGCTTCCTTTCCACTAGTGGCTCCAACGTCTCCGTCATCTTCGTCAGCCTCTTCCTCTTCCTCGTCAGCCACCTCCTCTTCTTCACCCTCCTCTCCGTCGGCACCGTCATCAGTGCTGGTAGTAGTGTTAAGCGCGGCACTCGAGTTGTTTGCGGCTAATCTCTGGCGGTTGTTGGCCTCTATAAAGCGAATTAAAAAAATATATGATGAAAAAATTGAAACTTTTTCTCTCCATTTGTAGCATTTACTAAAAGGTAAGTATGTAACATTATGTTACCATCAGCTTCGCCCAGGGCCGAGTCATCAGAAATGTCATTGTCATCTTCTTCTTCCTCGCCTTCTTCATACATATCACTGTCGTCATCCTAAATGCATAACCATATTATTGAGTTTTTAATTTCAATCGCTATACAGTTATAGTACTAGATTAATTAAGTTCATTTCGACAAAGTAGCATTTACTTACCTCGAGATTATCATTGTAGATGTCCTTGAGACCAAGACCAACCTCCTCTTCCTCAGAGTCTTCGTCAACTTCCTCTTCTTCTCCGTCTTCATCGTCACTTTCTCCGACGTCTCCGGCAACAGCATTATTACCATTTTGTTTCACAGGCAAGTCATCCAAATCTTCGTCATCGTCATCCTCGTCTTCGTCCTCGTCCGACTCTTCATATTCCTTCCCGTTACGATCAGAACCATCAAGAAATGAGATCTGCGGAAGCATCTCAAACACCTTGTTGCGGTAATCTTCGGTCGAAGTGATCTCATTGTTGAATAAATCAAGCACGCGCAGATTTTGCATCTCTTTTAGATCCTGGAGAGTGCTGAGGTCCTTGATCCGGTTCCCACTGAGATTCAATGTGCTAAGCTTCTCACAGTCCTTAAGAATTTGAAGTCCTCCGGATATCTTATTATCACTGAGTTCCAACTGTAGAAAATAACAAACCAGTAAAGTATTAAACACCTTTACGAAACTTATCTATAGAATGGTGCTTCAAAAAACGAAAAACTGAGTACACCATTTGGGTTCACTCACTTTCTTTAACTTGGGCAACTTTGGGAAGCCCTTCAAACTGGTGAGACCAGATCCAATGAGGCTCAAAGTGTGTAAGTTCACAAATTCATCAGTGAGACCCTCTACAGCCGTACACCCTTTACAGTTATCCAGATTTAACTCGGTCACCTTAAATAATAAGTTGCATCAATTCAAATATACGACAAACAGACAGACAGGTAAATTAGCAATATCTATAGATTTATATTTTTAAAAATATTGGTTTACCTGATCCGGAGTTCGGTGACGTTTCTCCAACTCGATCCGCTTTTCCATGGTCGCCGCTCTAGTCAGTTAGCTCAAAGTAGTCCAAACGAAAATAAAGAATTTTATGGCACCTCCACGAAAACCGAGATAATTGTCTGATTCTTAGATTGTTCCCCTCTATACAGGAAAGAATAACATCCAGAACGAAAAAAATAAACAACAAACTCAAAATACTTTGTTACGATCCCTCTTCGTTACCCGCTCTGTTTGAAGCAAAATTATAATCGTCAAAATAGTTATTGCACACGATTGACAACATAGAGGAGAAGAATGGCAAGGAATGCATGAAAAAATCGTTTCGTCAAGTAGTCAGTAATAGTCGGACGAGAGTCAACAAGAAGGTTGTAAGTCGGTTTAACTAGCTCGGTCTTTCTTCTTTATCTCACACAAGTCTCACTTGCTGTAGAAAAGGTGACCAAGTTCTAAACACGAAAACAAGTACCAAAGACACATTCTCTATTTAACCATCAATATTAACATTTTGCCAAAGCAAGCAGCACTTTTACTAAGATCTAACTCACGAAAAAACAGTCAGTCGTATACCAAGAATGATAACACTTGGCGCAACATTTTTAACCGATTTACTATGAAGTGAAGCACCTGCCACTTTATCACATTATCCCCTTTACGTTCATATACTCTTAAATCATCATAGCTCCTACAATATAATATAGCTGCTTTTTAATTATGAAACTAATTTAAAGGTCCAGGTTAACGTGACAGATGCGAAGATGCCTACTTCCTAAATGAATTTAAGTGCACGGCATTTTTAAGTCAGTGTAATGCTTTATATTGTGAACATTATTACTTGCAAACACCCTTTACAAGTACTTGACACCTTTCCCAAACTACCAATAGCCAATAAATACTCCAACTTTAAAAACTTTTAATATCCCCTCCATGTCATCAAACGTGTCACGCTTACTTAAACGTCTTCCAACCCAACCAACTTGACAGTTCAAATGTTAATCAAACCTAACAAATAAAATGCCTTCTTCCTATCTAAACAATAGCCTACATTAATATTGTTGTCCTTGTAGCTGTTAACCACTGTTTAAATCATTATTAACTAATACGAAAAAACCATTGTACTTTTTTTTACGCTGCCCTGTGCTGTCAATTACTTATTGGAATTGGAACTAGAGATCGCGGATACCGCATCCACCTCCACCTACACTTTGCTATTTAGCGCTACTTTTTATTGTCAATCTTCCGTAAAAAGAGTTTTAAAATAATTACCTCAAACTGCCAACTTCCAGAGTAACTTCCGCACCTTTGAAAAAAAAGTCGGTCACAATTTGTAATTTTCTTTTTAAACTGACAGGGATGCCACACAGCAGTTTTCGTCTTCTTTTCCAGTAAAAAAAACGTTACGGTTTTACAAGCTGCTTGCTACTCGTCTGCTACACTTCTTCTTTTACACAAAAAAAGAATTCAATACAACTCTCCAACCAACAAAACTTGTGAGAAGTAAAAGAAGTGCGCTCTGCTTTGCTCTAAAATATTATTGTACACCAATGCCAATGCAACGATACAACAAGTGAAACGACATCGACACAACATCACAAGAAGAAGAAGAACAAGAAGAAGAAAACAGTGTATTATTGCATTGCGTTCTCGGATCCGTCTCTCTCTCTATTCTCTTGTGTTGTGCATTGGCATTTGGCATCACAGCAAATAACCATAGCTATAGCCATATCAATAGGCAATAACCATAGTAGCAAAGCAGAATATAGGAAGCAGAAGAGGTAAAAAGAGAGAAGAACCGAGAGGACCAAACAGTGCATTGGATGTATTTACCGGAGAAGAAGAAGCGGATGAATACATTACATTATTAAATATACAACTGATATACATATTACAATACAAAGTAATTTACTACTGCGCTTTTTTCTCAACTACATTGTACAATATTGTACATAATATTCAATGTGTATAATATAAACTCGCATAAGGTTGTAAATAAGGATAAATGAGAAGAAGAAAAGATATTAAAAAGTCAAAGTAGAAAATGTTTATACGAAAATGCATGATATGATGATTAATGATTTTGTAAATACAACTCCTAAAATTTTGCTAAATTTTGCTAAACAGTTAGCTAATAAAGCATAATTTTACGTAAAACAAGCTAATAAAAATGCATGCCGCAGTAATTTTAGCTATTCGAAGAGAGATATCAATAAAAATGATTTTATGTAGTTATCTGAAAATTTGGTGATGATGTGATGAAGTGTTATTGCCTGGAGCCTTATATTGCGATTTAAATATTTTGGTTTTGATATTAACCAAAACCGTGTACTGGTTTCGCGCATTACACTTTTTTGTGTATTAGTGCTATAACGACAACTCAAGATACAAAAGTATAATTTTCCACAAGTTGACTCAGATTTGTTTAGTAACCATAGTTTTTAGGAGTCTAGGAGTCAGAAATAACTGTCATGCGATCATTGTAAAAATATTGTTTTATAACAGGTGTACTGTTTTCTTTTATCAATAATAGGCATTTAAAAAGTGGCTAAAATGACCGGATCGGGTGGACATTAAATACAGAGTGCAAGCGCTATTCTAAAGAGCGGACAACACAAGAAAATAAGAACATCCACGTAATGTACAGCAGAGAGTTGCATGAATTTTCCCACCACCAGCGAAAAAATCCACAGCCAGATATCTGTTAAAGCTAAAGATCACTATATATATATCAGTTGAGTATATTATGTTTTTGTGTAGACCTCTTCTGCAGCTATCCTGGCCATACGATGTAAATAGTCATTCACTACACACTACACAACATAAACACAGAGAGCATAAAAGAGTTTTTTTTTAAATTGAGACTGTCGACATCACGTAGTACTACGGCTGCTCTAGCCTCGCAGCTTTTTACGCTACACAGGCGTGCTTGTTTTCAGCCTCCTCCGAAATCCGCCAAAAGGATGAGGGAAAAGTAGCATGGCCATGGCACGGAAAATGAGAGGCAAAGAATAGCGGCGGCGGATGAGATGGTGTTGTTGTCTTGTGTATTTACAAGTATTAAATGTGTCTAGCTAGGTGGAGTAAAGCAGGGTTTTGTTATTGATAGATAAAGGTGCAGGCAGATTATTATTGTGTATATGCAATCAAATCAATGGGATACAACTAATAGCGCGTGTGGTGGAGAAGAAGATGTAAATACCGCTACAAATCTCATTTCATTGCAAAAGGAAATGAACCTGCGGTAGTATCAAGTTGATACTTTGAAACTATCATATCAATCAAAATACAGAAAAATTACTAACATAATTAGCATTGCCCTAGCTTCAAATAATGAAGGATTTGTAAATTGGTGTTACTTTTTTTAAACCTAACAAAATGACTCGAGTCGAATTACTCGACCAGTTTTAGTTTGGAATCCGGCAAGCGCTCTTCCACCTGCTTTTGTATCTGAAACATAGGTACTCTTTGTAAACTACTCTAAAAAGTCTTATACATGTCAATGATAATGCCATGATTTATGCTCATAATAATTGACATAATTATTTGTTTAAAATATTGACCTCACGTGAGGTTGATCAGTCGATCAAATAAAGCATGATATTAGCAAAGCCTTATTCAACTGTAACCATTTAAGTGACAAGAAAAGGGAATTACCGAAACATCACGTTGCATCTTTGCATGCTGCATTTGAAGTGCATTATATCATATCATCAGTAAAGCTCGTACAGCATATCAGAATCAGAACAGAACTAAAGCTACGGCAGAGATTCATAATGCAAAAACTAATTAAAACATTCTTCCCCATTTTCTTGATGTATTTACACATCTGTAAATCTGTACATGCATAGATAGATACATTATTTTGGCAGAAGGAGGCGAAATGAATTTCACTGGTTTTTGATAGCCTTACGGCCTACAGTCCAAGCTTAGCAAAGTCCTATATATAAATGCATCCATCAATTTATGCAATTATAAAAGGGATATCATAATTGGCGATTTGTACACAACATAAAACATTATTTCCCTGGTTTTATTTTCAAAAATTTAACTAAATTAGCTACGAGCTAGGTGGATGCATCTTGCATACCTACATTTCCTCTGCCCATTTTCTGGAATTCATTCCAACGGAGTCACTAATCTATATAAGTATTGTAATAAATCAGATGACATTATGATGTTGTGTGGAGTTACTCCATTGGAGTATATCATATATTGGAGTATATTTATTTAAAAGTGTAATATTGATGATTTATGATTATTATGATACTTGATACTTATTGTGTGGAGTAGTTGTGCTTAAATTTTAGATATTATGCGTGTATGCATTGCATACTATGCATGTGCCTAAACAAACAAAAACGTCTTCATTTTGAGTAGAAAGACAATGCAATGCGATGTTTTCTTACGTTTTCCTATAACTTGTATGCTTACTGAGGTTCATAATCATAATTCATAATTTGAACGTGCATACATGTTTTATGTTTGGTTATATAAATAACATAACATCATACATATAATATAACATGTAAAGTGTTGTTTTTGTTTGTTGCTGATCCACCACCACGGGACAACTGCGTTTTATTTCTTAAAGATCAACAAAGACAAAGATGGTTGAGAAATGTTTCGCTTTTCTGTCTTTTTACTTTCATATGCGAAGCGAGTGGTGAATGGTGAATTGCAATGCTCTTAAAAACCAATGGATCATCCTATGGAACATGATGGATGTGGTGGAGTGGAGTCCACAATTTGTGGACTCCACATACATTGTGGACATTGCGGAAGGCTTTTTTTATTTGAAGTAACAGTTAACAGTACAAGTTTGGTTTTATCTGTTTCTTTTAAAATTTAAACTTAGAAACACAGTTTACATGGACAAGAAGTAGATAGTTACCATGGTGACGTAATTAAATAAAGCAGTGAAACGCATGTCATAACCTTTTTGGCTCTCCCGAAAAGTTGACAACTTGCATTTAGGCCCTTTCAGGAAAAATCGCAATGTGCAGTTGTGCCTTTACGTAAATTCATTGAACCATCACTTAGAATCTTACGGAAATATTTCTAACATGTACTTAATAGGTCTAATCGTATAGAGTGATCTGATCGACGATATAGGTATTACTTTTAGATGCAGTTTCAACCAAATTCTTCAATCAAGACATCATCTTTTTTCTTTTTAATAGAGAAGTATAAAAAAGAACCGTACGCGGTTTAAAAGAATATTATGTGACAAAGAAAAATATATTTCCAGGTCAGGTTATAAAAATACATACATCATCCTACAACATCAACGATCAACATACTGCATCCAATTCCAGAATCTAGAAAAAAGTGATGGTTGGCTCATTCTTTAAAAGAAAAGTCCTTACATAATCGGGAAAATGTCGGAAAGACAACATCGTACGCCGTGTCTAAAAAGGGCAAATGATATTTATATTCATATGCCTACTTATCATCCGTTAATTAACGTTGGTTGAAATCCGTCCCATCCCCAACAATTGCGATCCTCAAAATCATATGTACAACCACAATAATCCACAAATCCACATCCTCCTATGTATTTACTATCATAGATCATAGTACTACTTTGTAAATTGGGAGACTATTTTTCCGTTCCGTACCTTTCCAACTTGACTAGTTTTCATGCGAAAAAAATCTTTAAAAGGGCCCAGAGTATTAAGCTACCTATGATGAATCCAATCAGCCGCCCTACCATTGCACGTTCGCATTATCCATTCCAAGTAAACGCACCAATCTTCAACAAAGACATTTATGATATGAATGAACAATGAATGGAGCGTATGAATCTGCATTATATTGGTATGGAGTATGGAGCGTAGAATGACAATAAACTCCCAAAAGTTTTCAAAACTTTATACTACTAAAATAGTAAGTTTTTATGCATTCTTGGTACTTGAGTAGCTGACTGAGTTTAACAAAATGTATTGTTTGTAATTTTTTTTGGTTTGTTGGATCATCTTCTAGCATTTATGTATCGTCTTTTATATATTATACATATTCAACATTATACTTTTTACTTTACTTCACCTTCACCTCACCTACAACCACAACAGCACTGTATACTTTACTATTGCCTATTATACTTTTTATTTGTGCTTGACTCTACGGTACATAATCCTCAAATCTCCTGCAATGTTTTAATATAGCATTATATGACATAAAGAAATAAAACTTGTAATTCATTATGTTCGTCCGTCTGTCGGTTGGAATGACTAAATCATGTCTTGAATTGAATTGGTATTTAGCTAAATGAGTAGTATATATTT
>JAITYZ010002987.1:0-10055 GCA_027744595.1 Paronellides praefectus
AAACAAGTGTCATTGTTTGTGGGTGAGCATGTACATAAAATACACTCTTCACTTGGTCATCATCATCGTGAAAAAAACAAGGGACTTTTTTATCAAATCTTGGGAGTTTATACTCTCAAATATGAGCTATGAAGTATGTATACTCAATTCAGCAGAATTCACTTCAGCCCAGAGAGAACTCACTCTTATTTTTTTTGCGTCCAACTTGCAACTTGACACCACAAAAGCTGTACTTTAGCGGTTAAAATCTGGGTTAACTTGTTATGGGTTATGTGTCTCGTATTTTTTGGGTTTGTATCTAAAACTGGGATTTTTTTGGCTCTTTGTCTTGCACAAAACTTGGGTGACTAGGCACTTTCTCCAATGCCTCCTTCTTACAATAACACTTTTCTAAATTGGTGTTGTGCAACTTATTGTCCAACAGAAGCATTGTGACTTTCCCACTTTCACTGAAACACATTTTATACATGCTATTATGTCTCATGAAATATCTAATGGTATTGTAGATACATTACATATATAAGTTTTGCATTGTAAGGTTGTTTTTGTGGTAGTTTTTGTATAGATGATCACTCTTTCTTCATCATTATCATCTTAATTCATATTACTTCCTTCATCTACGTCAGCCCTGGTGTCAACTTGGGTTTATTCAGAAATTTAATAACAATCAACATACACTTATTGGAAAGGCGTAGGTTTACATTGTGAAAAGAATCAACAACAACGACAACTTTTGTATTTTGAATTGGTGAAATTCAAATACTTTCACAAGATTTAATGAGTTTTTGATTTCTTTGAATAAAAATCCACTTTCTGTAGGGTTTTCCTAGATTTGAAATTTGAGCTCAATCTCCTCTTGTCAAGTTGTTTTTCCAAGTCCCTGTATTGTTCGGTTGTCCCAAATGCCAACAACCAGAAGCACTTTTATCAAATGGAACAAAATACCTATAACC
This sequence comes from Paronellides praefectus, assembly GCA_027744595.1. NCBI lineage: Eukaryota > Metazoa > Arthropoda > Collembola > Entomobryomorpha > Paronellidae > Paronellides > Paronellides praefectus. The sequence continues at coordinate 954 of JAITYZ010002987.1, forward strand.
TCGTCTGAATGTCGGGATCTTCTCGGATGGCATAATAACTATTATAAGTGTGAGTTCAACTTGTGTTTGATTCCACTCCCAATAACCATTATAGCCAATAGTGTGAGAATTATAATCCATTTTGTTTTATAAAAAAAATGTATAGCATGCTTATACACATCTTAGTGTCTATTATTTTCTTCTCATTATCCAAGGCCATTACATATATCTGTACGTACGCGTGTATGTACTTACGCATGTAGGTTGAAAACAAATTATCAGCTTATATTCCGTTTCACGGAAATGAAACTACTTTCTTCCTTTTCTCTCGTTTTCTGAGAAAACATAAACAAAAGAACAAAATAGGCTAATGTGATTTACTCTTTGCCGTTAAAACATCATTCAAACAGACTAACGAACATATTGTGTACTACTACTATTGTTGGAAAAAAATATTTCTGCTGAACTAGACGAATATCAATCCAATGGCAAATGATGTCTATAATATGATTCAACTCCCACACATTTCCGCTCCCTGCTTCATCATCATGTCAGTATGTGTCATCATCATTCATTGATCACTTTCCATTATGACGGCTTGAACTATAATGGATTGGAGATTATACCTAATTCTTCTTACTGTACCTGCGTAGCTAGTTGTCTAATTAGAACCAAACAAAATATTGAGTTTTGTTCCTTTTGACAAGTAGAGCAAATTCTTTTTCAATGAATAATAAAATGGAACATACAAAAAAACTGTTATTGGATTCTCAGGCGTTTTCCGGAAAACAATATTTAGAGAAATGTACAATAGAATTTTGTTGTTGTGGTTGATGTTCTTACAATTAGTCATCTTAGAACTTATTTGAAATTCGATTTTCAAGAAAAGAAAATTATTCCAATTACGAATGTAAAGCATAACATACATGATCATCTTGTCACAATTATTATCGGAACATAAAATTCAGGAAATCGGCTGGACACATATTCCATAAACAAAATAATTCCAGCATAACTTTTCATAAATTAATGAGGATGATAATATGACAGCTACGACTACACAACTATAAACAAAAATGTATTACAATATTTTATGCCTTGTCTGGTAAACAATAATGGTGTACAGTGATGATAACATATACATAAGCTCTAGACAAATAAAAAATAGTACAACATCCTGTATATATTATGAGTTGAGACAAGCTTTATTGCCGTGATGTGCGCAGTAGAATTTCCTTCGTACAAACAGCAAAAAAAGCCGCTCTCTTTATCTTTTCTACCCAAAAACATATTTGTAAGCTAGATATTTCCAGTTCATTTACCGTCTTGTCAGCAAGCTCCTTCACCTAAAAGAGCTCCATTACCATGAAATGAAATAAATTTTATGTATGATGCTTAAGAAATTATTACACTGTTATATGGGCCCATATATAAACGTTGTAGATAGGTATATACCTAATGTAACTGAAAGAGGCAATAATAAGAACATGATAGACTTGACATAAATCCCTTGACAGACGGCAACACAAGGCGTAAAAATCCTTTCCTCCANCAAGGCGTAAAAATCCTTTCCTCCATTTTCACAGGCAGATAAATACATGCCTACACACAGCTACTACAGCATTTCACTTTCGAATGTAACATTCCTCTTTTCTAAGCCATTATCCGGGAAAATGTTTTGACGTTAATTTCTATGCATTATGTCTACGTGCGAAAGAGCAGATGGGTGTAAAGATGTGCTACTACTACTTGATGACAAGGATGTATTTTTAATGAAGTTGTTTATAGCTAGAATTGTGCACATGGAAAGATAAAGAAATTTTAAGGGTACTATCCCTTGACAGCTATAAAACTGAAGGGATTAGATGATGGATATATGCAAGGTCTTTAAAAATGAAAGTAAGAAAACAAAACAGGTAGAGAGAAACTAGAATAAAAGAGGAAGAAAAACAACTTACATTGACTAGCCAACACATGAAGAAAGTCAAGACGACACAAGGGATGAGCTTGATTATGACTGAGAACGTCCAAAAGTGCATCTTGTGCAAGATGGGGTACTCCTGTGCTATCTCACTCATTTCCACCGTGTACAAGGTTACATTCGTCTTCTCACAGTAGTCCCTGTTGTTCGACTCGGAAAAAAATGCGTTCAGTCCTTGACAAATGATCGTAAAGTCTGCCATCTTCTTGTGATCATTCTCATCAATTTTATCCAGTGTTGGTGGTAATGTCGTGTGATAAATGACTTTCGACTGGATGCGAAAGTAAAAATAGTTGAGGATGCAGAAGAAGAGGGGACAAATGTATGCTGCGGCAATGACTTGATAACAACGCCGAAAAGTGCAGAATGATGCGCTCCCGTTGGAACATTTGATTGCGACATAACGCCAAATTGCCATGCTTAGCGTCTGAAAACAGAACATACAAAGAGACACATTTTTTAGTAGAAATGTCATATCATAAAACGGAAAACTTCCTCATCATCATAGCAAGTGGGGTTATTGTACACAAGACGAGTTGTCTTGATTGTCTCAATGGGAGAAATTTTATTGCCGGGGGAGTAGTGTAAACCCATTTTTATTATTATTTGGTAACGCAAGTTTTATCATTATTTGTCTGGATCACACATTTAGTCTGTAGCACCGTCCGTTGGTTTGATTTTTCAACACACACGATTTGTCCAACTTCCTCTGTCACACAGCGTCTTCCCGGCATGGTTTGGTGTTGCATTCTAATAAATGTTTGACCCATTACCCAACATCAAACATACATTTTTACCTATGTGCACTCGATCCTTTGCTACGTTACTCTGTAAGTCATTCGTGCTAAAATTGGTACTATACGATATGTTTTTAAGGAGATATAAAAAGGAATCACTTACCAACTGTATAGAGATCGTGTGGAGTATCTGTGTGAAATGATTGTGAAAAAAGACGAATCTTGCCCAATTCAAGGAGAATTGCACCTCCGGAGGATTCTGAATCAAGTACATATGAAGAGCGAACGGAATATACTCAATCATAATGAGTAAATCCGCCATTGCCAAAGCAAATAGCATGAGATTCACTGGAGTTCTCATTTCCTTTCTTGTTAGCACCACCATAATTAGGATATTAGCTAGCACACCAAATAAGCACACGGCGAGAGCCAAGTAGCCGTGTACTTTTTTATAAGATGTACCTAGATCATACATGCTACTGTCACTGTCACACTCACAATTTTCCCCATTTTCACAACGTTTTGAAATGTTTTTGCCGTAGGATTGAATTAACGTGAAGACTTGCTGGGGGCCTATGAAAAATAAATTGGGGGAGGGGGTTGTCAAGTTTCCTTGAAAAATGTTCTGGTATGTGTTATCCGTGTAAGGATCGTCGTCAATTATTTGGTTATCCATCAGAATATCGACAAGCCCGCCTCCAGGTTCGGAGAGTGTTGTACGATGGTAGTCATCTATCCCGCTACCTGGAATACCTGCCATTGGACTGCTTCGTACACTTTCATAAGCGGAAAATGTTGTCAAACCGGTATCCATATTGAACTGAAATTTTAAAATTCAGTTCTAAGAATAGGGTGGCAGGGTATTGTGACAGCTGCCGAAGTTCATTTTGTCTGAAGACTGGAGTAAGTTGTGAAATATATTTTTGAATTGAATTTTCTCCTACAATGCTTCAGAGCAAATTGTAATCAAGTTTGCACAAATAGTTGAATTTAAAGACAAATCCTGGAAATTGCTCAACTAGATGAGACCTTCGTCAGTTGGCATATCCGTCTTGTAATAAAAGTTCTGCAAAAATAAACAAAAAAACAAGTTATTACGTAATCTTCAAAACGGCACAAACTTTAAAAGAAAACTGAACTTGTTCAGATAGAGAAATATTATTGATGAAAATATACAAAAAATCATATAAGAAATGTCAAAATGAGCAAGCATTAACAAACACATTTCCTGCCTTTAAAATCAGTAAACTACATTATTATACATACATCACATCACAAACTAAAATGCGTTTGAATGAAAGCAAATCTATTTTTTTCTCATTTGGAAAAAATGAAGGCACAAAAGGTCTCGCAAATTAGCTTATGGGATTCAAATTTTCAAAAGTTTACTCTTCTCCAATCAGCAATCTGAAAACAAATGACCCTCATCTTATCCTTATTAGAGGATCCAATAATTTCATCCATTTCAAATTCTAGTTAGCACGTATGACGTACAAAAATGAACTTGTCAAGATGGCCATGTAAAATCGTTTAAGTAACTGAATTTATCTGCACATATTTAATTTTCCTGTCACCTTAAGGTCACACTGCTCCATGATAATCCAACAGATATGGATGTCATTAGCCAACAGGCAAAAGTCAAGGATCAGGATCCCCGAAAGTAAAAAAGCAGTAAAAAAAACTTTTCTGATCCTCAGGCTGTTACACTGACTTAATTTCTTCAGCTTCAACTTCAAGTATAAACACAAAAGTCATTATCATCATCATCATCCTTTATACTTGACATGGGAAGGAAAAACAAAGACTTCAAACAATCCATTCTCCATTCAAGAAAAGTGGATGGTGATGGTGGAAATACGAGCACGTAACAGTTTACACGTGTATTGTGCTGGAACACAACGCAGAGAAAAGAGAGACTTTCTAAGAAAAACGCAAAAGAGCAAAGCAGGAAGGAAACACTCGTCTTTCTTCCCATACAATTTTTGTACAACGCTTGAAAAGTTTGAAAGTCGCGCCATCACAAATCCCTTTCGTGCTTGTGCTGTAACTCGAACCACTTGTGTATAAATGTAATACGAGAACGCCAAACCCTTATTTGAAATTACGCGGCGTACTCACTCAAGAGCTTACCCCACACAAAAATGGAAAACAATTCATGCAAAAATGGCTTTGCCAAGTCAATACGTTTTCCTCTGGCGCGAAGAACAAAGCACTTTTTTCTTTTCTTTCTTTTTTTCCTTCCAGCCTTGTCGTAAACCGTCGTAACTGGTAGATCACACAGAATCTATTAAGAACCACACTAAAAAAGATGACTGCAATTTTCTTTTTTCTTTTTTTTTACAACATAACTGATTATAGTACAATGGCCAAATGGTAGGTTTCTTCAGGAAAGTCAGCGTGGAACAAATAATGGGTTTTCTATGACAGATTCTAAAAAAGCAGAAAAAGAAAGATTGAAAGAGAGGGAACGAGAATCCTTTTTATTTTTATACAACCTTGTCGTAAAGTAAAGTAACCATCCAAATGTACTTTCTCTTTGATCGGCACTTTCTTACTCTCATTTTTTTTCTGGGCCCACAAAAAGGTTCTTTAGTGATGGATTACGTGGTTTCCTGTATATTTCACATCATCAGCACAGCAGCACAAGTATAATATGGTATGTAGTAAGAAGTAAAAGGCCATAAAAAATTATCCTGACAGGCTGCCTTGTGTTTGAAGATGATGATAACTTACAACAGTGCCTTTTTTACTATTTTTTCCGTGAAATATTAGACAAAAAAAATATGGCGTTGTGGAAAGTAAAGTAGGTATAGATCGTCATTTTCTTTGGAGAGAAAAAAGAAGCAACAGTAACAATGTGTATTTTCAATACAAACTATATAAATACAGAGAGAGAGAGAGAGGAACAATGAATGAAAGGGTTGTGCTATATAAGTTTATTTATTATGGAGCAATATAATGTTTGCACAATTTAGCCTTTTGTAGCATTTTTTGTGAGTGTGTGTGAGCATGCATTTTTGATAGATGAACCTCACGGAAAAAAGTGCTAACATCCCAGTAGGAACAACGATAACGTTCTTCTTTTGTTTCTTTTGAATTACTTTTAAGGTAATGGGATCATAAATTCGCAATAACACCACTTTACTACTCGTTATACACTATACACAATGTTGCGTTTCACGTTACGCGTATTCAGTATTTGTTACTGGCCTTGAATCTGAAGTGAAAAAGGGTTAAAAGTGTTAGTTTTGCATATCACTTTTTTGTAAGAGAGTTGATGTTGATACCGCTCACTATGGGCTAGTCCACTACCGCTGCTGGCAATGGTTCTGTATACTTTCCCCACGGAGAAAGTAAATATCATTGTTTTATGCTTGTCTGACCGGATAGTAGAAATATGGTCATGGGTGTAAAAAGGTTTCACGGTTGTAGGTTCATTAGTGTGACTGAGCATCCCAGCGAGAAAAAACAAACAGTGGAAATTGATGGACTCTCAACCCCTCCCTTTTCCCTTCCAAACGATACGTTCTTCTTTTGTTTCTTTTGAATTACTTTTAAGGTAATGGGATCATAAATTCGCAATAACACCACTTTACTACTCGTTATACACCATAAACAATGTTGCGTTTCACGTTACGCGTATTTGTTACTGGCCTTGAATCTGAAGTGAAAAAGGGTTAAAAAAGTGTTAGTTTTGTATATCACTTTTTTGTAAGAGAGTTGATGTTTATACCCACTCACTATGAGCTAGTCCACTACCACTGCTGGCAATGGTTCTGTATACTTTCCCCACGGAGAAAGTAAATATCATTGTTTTATGCTTGTCTGTCCGGATAGTAGAAATATGGTCATGGGTGTATAACGGTTTCACGGTTGTAGGTTCATTAGTGTGACTGAGCATCCCAGCGAGAAAAAACAAACAGTGGAAATTGATGGACTCTCAACCCCTCCCTTTTCCCTTCCTCCTTTAATTTATTATTATTATGGGAAAATTAATCAAAAGAATGGTATTCTTATAATAATTACATCATACGTATGGACCTATACAATTTATTTATTCTACTAAATGATGCATACTGCGTGGCGTAGAAATGCGTACATTATGCAAATTTTACGACTTTGCAACTGACTAGTAGACTCAACCTCAATTCAAGTCAATGAAACCAACTGTAGCAATTTTCACTCTGGAGTTTTCACTTCATGGATTATTCTGTGTGTTTTTCCGTAGGGCAACTTTTCATGAACTTGGCAAGGTAAACAATTAAGCATGTCCCGGGAATTTTGTTGGCATTGAAAAGGAAATGGGATTGCGAGGGTGTGGCGGTTTGTGTGTTGTGGAAATGAATCCATTTAGTGGCTTCACTTATAATAGTGTATAAAGAATTCAGAAGGTATCAGATGCAGAATAGCATTAATGTCTGTCTATTTCCTATTAGATTAACATAGCGATAAAATTCTAACTTTAAGTCATTAGCTTGAAAAAGTCAAACAGAGGTACCTATGTATTTTTACCTATGTAACATTTCCTGAAAACCCGGATATACACCAATGCCAAAAAAGTCATCATGATATAAAAGAAGATAATAATTTATTTCAATAGAATACCTTGAAATGAGATACCTACTTTTTTTAAACTCTTGCCAAAATGAATGATTGAATAAAACTAATTTCCTAAAACAGTCATCAGCCAATGCCATGCAAAGAGGAAATTGTGTTTCAACGATATTGTGCTATGAACTTTTGAACTACAATTATAGCACAAGGCCAACAACAGGCTTACATGTCTAGAAAATATATCTGAATTTAGCTAAATTTGTTCCTGGTCTCAATACCATTTTTGTTTGGTTTGTTCAAAAAGTTACAATACCAAAAATCCAAAATTACAAAACCTTCAACGAATGAAAGACATTTTCTATTTTAAGGATGGATGGTTATAGTGATGATGATGAATGTGTACTAATGTACTTATAAAGTATCCGGTTGTTGACTTAACTTTCTTTGTGGCGATGACGGTCCAATGTGTTTAGCCGTAAATTACCCAGAAAGTTAATTTCTCTCTTGTAAATACACAGACAACCAGTCACCAGTCTCTTGTGGTGAGTCTCAGCATGATTTTCGGTTTTGGTCCTTTCCCAAACAAGTTCTTCTTAAACAAAGCCAAAATTGACTTTTTTTCTCTCACTCACAAGCCACCAACATTACCAAAAATGAGATGTTTACACAAAAAGGGAAAACAACATGATCTTGATACACTAGACTATCTCACTATTGCCATCGCCATTAACATCAACAACCATGTTAAAACTTATCGTGTGTGTGTTTACCAAGAAGAAAAACAAGCAAAAGAAAATTACTCGAAAGCACACCAAAGCCAACAACCATGTTTCCTGTGTCTACAACAAGGAAACTACAAGATTCCTTATTGCTTCACACACACCACCACCATCACAAAATAAGAGAAAATCTTGAAAATGAGCTAATAAGACTTTACGACAATAGACAAGGTTCGGCTTGAGTAGAGAAAGTAGAAAGTACAATGCCGGCTGTTGCTCCCTTCCGTATGTACATACATGCATTCATGATGTCCTGGTAAAATTTGCAGTGGTGGTGGTGGCGATGATGATGATAATATCATTACCGTCAAGAAAAGCCAGTGGATTCGACATGCAAACAAAAAACATGAAAGCAAACATACTGCTTCTAGTACAACTCGTACCAAACTATTCAAGTAATAAGGAAGGATTACTTGGTTGTTGGGTTATGGAAGTGTGCACGACATAACCATCATCATCATCATGTTCACTATAATGCCTATAAGACCAGACTACTGAACCATTTAAGTAAGTATTATGCACAAAGTTATGGGACATTAAGAGGCAGATAAAGCGGAAAAAGTGACTTTCCTGTTGGTTTTGTCTGTGTCAAGAAATGCAGTGAAAGCGTAAAAGCATGAATTCATCAGTCAACGCGAAGTAGTGAAGCAAAACGAAATTAAATGTATTTTGTGGAGACTCTATATAGTCAATAGTGGGGGAGGGGAGGCTCTGTTATGAAGATATTTTACTTTACGTACATAATATGTCATGTATCTTTGTCAGTGCATTCAATAGTTTACACTGCAAACATGCAATGTCAAACAAAAAAGCGTCACCTCCTTCTTTTGTGTGCGTAGTCTGATGATGAGCATGTAAGTAAACAATGTTGCATGACAGGAAGGGAGGAGGTTGATAATCGCGAGGATAACGATGAGAATGGTTTTACATCATCGCTCGCTACCGACTTATGTAACTACAATAATTACAAATCTCTAATTTGCGATCACTTTAAAACATGGTTGTAGGGGAAGGTCTTCACACAGTTTCTTTGAGTAGACTATCATTCATTAGTAAAACCAATATAATAAAC
>JAITYZ010002988.1:0-12003 GCA_027744595.1 Paronellides praefectus
ACTTACCTTCATCAATTCTAAGTCCCCACTGCGCTCCACTTAAAATAAAAAGTTCTGGCCATGCTTCCTCCAACAATAAAGCCTGATCCTCAAAAGGAAGCTATACAAAAAAAATTATATGTATATTTTTTAGTTTACCATTATTATATAAATCATATTGCCCTAAAAATTTACTTTTTATTTTAAATTTATTTACGTTTAAAAAGGAAGGAACACTCCTCGCCCATTTCACGCTGAGAAACAACAGCTTTGCTGCAGACTCGTAAATGCTCTCATTAACCAGGGTGTTCACATGTAAAGTTTCTAAAAATTTGTAGTGATTGCTGTGATTGTGAAGATGGGGAAAGTGATGTTGTTGATCTTGCTCTCCTCCTGAAGAACTCACTTCATCCTCACTGGCAATTATCCCTGCGGTTGGTGGTAGTCCTCCACCTCCATTTCTGTGATGATGATGATGATGAGAATGAAGATTTCCACTGTTGGGCTCAGTATTTTTTTCTGTTGATGGCCGATTTGATGATGAAGTATGTACCACGATGTCTTTTCCGCTGTTGTTGTCTGTTGGACTGTTACTGCTATTTGAAATGGTGGAAGATGAAGATGACCTTTTCGTATGTACCAGCATTGAGGTAAATGGGGAATGATGATGCTGGGCCACTGCAACTGCAGCAGCTGCTGCTGCTGCTGCTGCAGTGTCGCCTATTGTAACCCCCGTGGATGGAGAAAATATGCTGTTTCCCCCTCCTCCTCCTGTTCCTCCACCAACACTCAAAGTAGAAATAAGTCCATTTCCGGTTCCTAACCCTGACCTTGATGTTGGTAATATTACCAAGTGGAAACCCACTGGTGAGCCCTGCCGCTGCTGCAGCTGAAGCACTGCCAAAGAAAGGTGGATAGAATGTGGGCTTAATGGGGAAGTAGTATGGAGCAAAACCACCGCTTCCGCCACTTGCAAATTGGGATAAGTATTTTGGTTTTGAGGTTGTGGCACGAGGTGCCCTTTCGTGCTGTACTGCTACAAAAAAAGAATTAAACAAAATGTGTGTTTGAATAAATAAGTTCAGTTAAAACCTTTAACCTTAAATGTTAATTTGTGTCAAATAATTTCCGTAAATGTATCTAAAAGCTAGCATAATGGTAACATGAAATCATTGCATGTTTGTCTCAAGTCACCCCACCCCACATCTGCAGCTGTGTACTTCGTGCGTATCCCTTTTTTCTTCCCTACACGCAACTAGTCAAGCCAAAAGCAGAAAAGGAACACCACTACTCATACATAATTTCACCTGAAACACCACTCATAATTTCATGCTGGCTACTACTATTTTTTAACAACGAAACTACTTCTCATATAGGTTTGTATGTACATTCGTTTAAAAGAACCAAAATGTTCTACTGTCAATGTTGAATAATTAATCAAATGTTCTTTCCAATTTTTGAAGGCAATTAAGTTGTAACTTTTAATTATACTTGTAGTTGAGGAAAAATTATTGGCAGGTTATTGCTTTAAAAAATTATGCACTTTAGTATGCAAAAGCAAATGAAAAACGCACTTTGACTTTTCCTATAAGTTTATTGGAACGGTATAGGTTACTTTCCAAAACCCCTGCTCTAAAGACAGAGAGGAAAGCTCGAAGAAAAGTTCATCAAATCACCATCATTATATAAAAAAAGCTCTTGTCTGTGTTCTTTTAGGGATCTTTTATATGCAGTCAGTAAGGAAAGTATACATGTACATGTATTTATATTATAAGCTTATGATTATGATTGCTATGATGGTAGCTAGTGTGGCGTCATATTGTAGTATATTATGATTTTCACCGAGACATAAGTGGTAAGTGTCGCTTAAAATTACATTTTTGGCTTTATCGTGGCTTTTTTCTTCTTTGCTTTTCTCCTTCGTCACTTTTTTTTAACCTTATTATGTGAGAATGTGTGCAGCTGACGGTGACACGAGCTTTATTCACACTTTTCCTCTTTTGGTTTGTCCTTACTAATGGCATGATAAACACGGAACATGACTTTCAAGTGGGCTGACAAAAAGTCCCCTATTCACTTTACTCATTCTTTTACCACCACCACCATACCATATACCCATAGCTCTTCAGCATTCATGCACGCCATACATTTACCACCATGTTAAGTAGGAACACATGCACAATTATCTGTTTTGGTGGTGGTGATATATTGTATCACATTACCAATTCACAATTTTCAGCATCAACATCAACAGCACAACAAAATATACACAAAATATACACAACAATGGAAAAATTGTTCTGGCCTATTTATTGTGATTGTGAAGTAATATGTATAACCACCATAAAGCATATATCTAAAATGCACAGTATATTTTACTGTCACACAGCCATCATCATCATAAAAGAACTCCTTGTGGTTGATTTCCTGGTTTTGGCTCTTTTGCAAAAAATAAATAAAAAAGTTAGTTGCCTATCTATATCTGTACACCCTGCACTAGTTTGCCTTTCATTTCGGCTTTCATAGATGGGTTATCTAAGAGTACACACTTAAACGTATTATTATAGAGGTATGTACAATAAGCAAACATTTTCTCTGGTCTTCTTCCTGACACTTTGGCCTGTCACCGCCGCGATAACCGAGCCATCTTTCTCTCACTCTCTCTCTCTCTCTCTCTCAACTCAAGCATTTTCTTTTGTAATCCTTCTTCACTTTTATCACATACGCTCCTGGATGACTGGTTGGCGTGAAATTTTTCTTTGAAGAAGAAAAAATCCAATGCTTTTGTCACTCACTCAGCTTTTCCTCTTTTGCTCCTTTTCTCCCGCATACATACATACATGAATTATTATAATGCAAAGCATTATATCATCTTATAATCACGTTACAAATATCCCACCGACGACCTCATATTTCATGCCACTTTTCCTTAGAATAACAATAAAGCCCATGTCTTTGCTTCTTGTGACAAAAACGACGACGGTGATGATGATGATGATGATGATACCATATGAAAAATAACTCTCTAAACTGAGCTTCTATATTCATCAAACAAAAATGAGTGTTTTTGTATTCTCCCTTTTTCGCCATTTCATACCAACCGCACACTGTGTTTCTTGTTGTTCTTCACTCTTTCTTTTGAATACGTAACAAACCACCATAATAACAGCTTTCTATTAGGAGGCGTCGGCAGTGCTTTACATCATCTCATATCAATTGGAAAATTAATTCAATTTAAGCAACATAATGTCATGGGAGAAAGAAAAAACTTTTTTCGGGGAAAAATATAATAATAAGTTGTGCTTTCTTTTCGTCCTTCAAAAAGGAACACATTTTCAAAGTCGATTCAAGGCTTTCTATAATATGTTGTCCTACAGAAAATAGAATGACATGATACAACATAATTGATAGTGACAATTTTCCTTTTACGCTGAGGATGATTTCTAAACAAAAGGGATGATTGGTGTGTGTGGTTATTTGGTGGTGGTAGAGGTGACGCTGATTAAAATATGATGATGATGGTGAAGGGTGTGTCCCACACATAAATTCTTTTCTCCTTGTTAAATTAGTTACAAAATACAAGAGAGTAAAGCAACTATGATGGTGATGATGATGAATAATGGATAAAAGACGAATGAGAAGTTTAAAGAAAGTGGAAAGAGAAGGAGAAAAATTACATAACAGCGACAACAAAAAGGAGCCATAAGTTACATATCATTAGTCTTGCTCTGTATTATTATTTTCTTATTATTATAGCCTTAGAGGGATGAAAATAAGTACTTTTCTTCTTTTTTTATGGTTTTTGAAATGCCATTTTTTCCAGGGAAGAGTTGTCACTGCAAATATTTAAGTCATGACGGATGAATGATGAAAGTGGCGATGGAATTGTATATTATGTACATAGAGAAGGAATGGGAATCGGGGAACAAAAGAAGACAAGATAAATCAACAATCATTTATTTCTTATATAATCATACATGCTTCCTTGTAGAAACTGGAGGGCATGAAAGGCAACTACCACCCTGTGGCTGTGGCAGACGGGCAGTATAGAAATCATGCTCAAGCAGTCATCAAAAATTTATCCGTGAAAACTTGTGACAACCCAAAAGGGCATCATTAGTCACGCAATAATAATAATACGACCAGCTGGAAACGTTCCCATTTCCTCACAAGCATAATATATCATATGCATAGGTAATATGTACATTCGTGGCAGTTAAAGGTTGCGACTTGCCAGGCAGAGGAGTTGAGTTGATGGTGGTGTTTTTGTTGTAAGCCAAAAGGGCTTGTACCTTTTGCACACAAAACTGATGTTTATACGAGAAAGTGGGCATGGCTGGCCGACTTGACTGGCAAAAGGTACACAAAAACTAAATATCTATCGATGAGGATGATGATAAAGATGACTACACAATGTAGTGTGTGGTGTGGTGTAGCCTTTTGTTTTTTTTTCCTGATAGAAAGCTTTAACACAACCTTCTGGACGGCAAGTAGTCAGAAGGCAAAAAACTGCTCAAATTACCGAACAGCAGGTCGAAAATCCTTCCTTTCTCATTCTATCTCTCTCTGTTGCGTTGGCCTGTTTGCCTGACTTGACGCTCATTATGATTTGATGATGTATAAATGATGTGAAAGTCAAGTCAAATTCAAGGAGGAGAAGGATATAGAAGGGATTGTTTACGCATAATAAATTGTGTGTGTACAGTTGAGTCGAGTTGAGTCCCAATTTCCCCCAAAAACACTTGATACGTACACCATGACATGCAAGGCATTGTAACATCATCATTAATGATTTGATAATAAAAATAATGAGGACGATGAAAAGCGGATGAAAAAAAGGGGACAAGGAAGGAAAAAATCAACAACTGTTTTTTCCTCAAAAAAAATATGCAAACAAAAAGTTTTTGTTGTCTTTGAAGACTCGTTAATTAAGATGTCTAGCAAAATGCACTTATAGTTTACTTTTGTTATCTCGCAGATAAAACAGAAACACGCGGAAAAATCCCACTTGCAGTCTTTTTTTTAAATAAATAAATTATCCCATGAACATAAATATATGTGTGTGGAAATGAACATTTGGAATTACTGTTGAAAATATGATGGTGAAACTGCTTGCGTTTTTTTCACTTGCATTTTTAATCAATGTAATATAATTTGTGGTTTTGGTGGCCTGAATAAACAAGTAACTTTCCCAACGAGTTGTGAAAATAAGTAAGCCAAAAAGGAAGTAAATTATTAGATTTAAGTGCATCATCATCTCATCTTAACCATCATTATCAGGGCGAAATTGAAGAGAGAAAACAGAATCATTTACATTGGTTCATCATATCAAAGCAACCACGAGAACCGCAATCCCAAAACCACTTCATGTCTCTACCATGCGTGTGGATGCACACATCTCTCCAATATATGTACTTGAGTCGAGATCTCTCGCAAAGAGTAAACAATGACAAGTGCACATGCGACAATTACACAGACACAGAGAGCTTTTAAACAACTTTGTAGCATTTTGCCCGGGTGCTTAAAAAATGAAACAACAAGTGCTAATACACGTGCAATATGATGAACGTATCTATAAATTGGGAAAAATATGCGGGTTGTGTAAAACTACCAAGCATTACATACTTTTGATTTTGATTTCATCAAAATTTCTTTCCTGCACTACAGACACCCACAAACAGTTATTTTTCCTTGGTGTTTGTGGGCTTCTCTTTTGAGTGAAAATAATTACTGCAACAGAAAATCATGTATTCATATACAAATTGTACGGAACAAATATTCGTAAGCGTTGACACGAATGTCTTCAACTGCAAATGACTTTCAAGACAACTGCTTAAGTGCAAATCTATTTTTAATGTCGTAGCTCATCAAGGTTTTCTAAGATGACAAGAAAACCACAATTTAAAACATTCAAAGGAACGTACCTTCGAATCGATCTTTTGAAAAAGCCCCGGCACCCATCACAAGAAGATACCCCGTAATGCTTCCCACTTGCCTTGTCCCCACATACTCGACATAATAGCTCCGGTTTGGCCGACTCCTTGTCCATCGTCCCTGTAAGAGCTATAATTCCGATGACTCTGAAATAGTTTAAATAAGTAAAATTACAATTCTACTTTGGCACTCAATAGAAAAAGTTAGAATCATTATCACCAATTATTTTATTCGATGGAGAACAACAAAGCATTTTAAATTCTTGGTATGTAGTATGTAATTGCTGGTGGCCTTATTTTGCATGATTAGTACTCTCAACTCTCAACATTATGATGGCCACATTATTGTAAAATTCAGTAATTAAATATTATCATTATCAACATTACAAGTTTAACTTGCTTTCTTTAGAAAAATTCCAAGTTAAGTTTAAAATAAGCAGTTGGATCAAAATATAATTGTTCTTTTCAAAGTTATGATGACGGATGTTTTCAGTACATGACATTAGTCTTCAAAGGGTAAAATGGGGTGTGGAAATCCAGAAATACGTTCTAGACTATTGTTATAAAACAAGGAAAAAAGTTATCAAAAAGTCAAAATATATAGGTAAAATGGGGAGAATCATATAAATTTACATTCTGTAATTAAAAACATGGAAATGAAGAAAATAAGCTTGAATTTTAATGATTCTGAGGGGTTTAAACATTGCCTTTTTGTATTTGCTTGTATTTTTGCCTACAATTAAAAAATACAGCCAATGATATGATTTCTCTACTCTATTCCGTATATAAAGTGTATATTATAAACACTGTGTATATTTATAGATAGGTATGTATATACGACGAAGTCATTGTCATTATTTGACTCAAATACTCACAAATAATTCATCATCAAAAACGGGCGATAGGTTTCATAAGGTGAAAATTGCAGGTTTGCCGAGGAGAGAAAAAGGTCGATAGATATTTTCGCTGTTGTGCTCATTGTGCCCAGCTTTCTTCCTCCTTTTCCTTTTTCCAGAGCATAAGTCAACTGGAAATATGGACGCTTATTAACAAATAATTGCTGATTTTCTACACTGCGCAGTTCAGTTCTACCCACACAAGTCTTTTTGTTGCCGTATTTATGTATAATATCCATATTATAATGACTACAAGGCATGAGATATTGGCAAAATCAAATTGAAAAGTTAAGAAAACGAGAGAATTTATGGATATGAAAGGTTTCAAGATTTACGGATAAAAATAATAATGTAGGATGATGATAGTTGATGTAGGAATATAGAAGGTAATTTTGAGGGGAATATCATAAAATTAACGAGCGCTCCATAAAAACCGGCCAATTAATTTCCGTTGAATAACATGCGAGAGTATACTGTAGTTTGTATTCAATTTCTTAAAAAATCGGTATTCTATTTAACTGATTTTCATACTTTTATTATTTAATCACAGCAATAATAGTAAAAAATGCATTGGCTATTTGTCTAATACACAATTTTATGTGATATGTAAGGTTTGGAAGACGGAAGTAGAAGTTGAGGTGGCTTGTGGGGTTGGGGTAACTGGAGATTTTTGTACATTGTCATCTGTAACAAACTCAGTTGTGATAATAAATTATCCCCGTTATCTCTCAAACCGATAACATGAACATATCATCGTCAATAATCAATAATTTACAAGTATGCTATTAAAATTCAATCAATGCCGATGGGAAGCTTCCCCTTCAATCATTTTAAAAATAGATTTGCTCACAACAACAACACAAAATCAGGCCGTAAACAGATTGACAAGTCACTACCAAAAATCTCCATTGATAATTTCGATACGCTTCTCTGGAAGAAAGAAGAAAAAAACGCGGAAAAATGAGGAAAGATACCAACAAACAATATTGAACACGGAAAACCCTTTCTTTCAAATTCAAAACAGGATGCAAGCTTATATGAAACATATTAGCAAGCATTAGTTTAGGTTTAGAGCTCATTGTAATTCAACCATCTGCTGCTCTCGCCTGAATAATAAAGTGTTCTTTTCCTCAACATCAACACAAGAAAAAAGTGTAAAGTAACGACAGTAAGGTGCAATCCCAATCTGTCTTTTGTTAAAAAACTATTCATGCATAAACTGACTGGAAATTTTAAATCAATTTGTAGATGAGGATCTTTTGGGTCTTGCTTCTATAAAATGTTTTATGCATGCAGAAATGTGAAGAAAAAAAATCATGTCATTATTTTCCTATTACAAACTTGGATTTTTGTAATGTATCACATGACAAAACTCGTTGAGTCATATTGTTAAAAAATTGTCGAGTGAATTATCATGTTTTGGTTAAAGGTGTCAATGGGTACACGTAAATAAGACTATGATTGAAAATTGAAAAAAATATATCAGAGTAATCGATCATATTATTATGCGTACTTACTATACACGCATGTTTTTAAATATTTTATGCAAATTAGGCAACAGGAACGAAATATCAAATTTCAAGCCGTTTCCAGCTTTAAAAAAATCACTGCTTTCAAGACTGCGAGAGTGAATGTTAAACTTTCACAAACAAAAACCAAAAAACTGCGACAAAAAACATATCGTCTGATGTCTGATTGAATTAAAATAGAGAAAATTGGCCAATTATTATTTTTCTAAAATCATGACTTTACTTTTGTTTAACGCAAAAACTCCCTCACTTTTTTATGCAAGATTTAAAAGTACACCTGTGACCTTTTTCAAAACTAAACACAATGAAAAGGGACCACACATCTAAAGAAGAGCATGATTTAAAGCAGATGATGATGACAAGCATTTTTTCCCATTTTATTATTATTTATATATTGTAGCTCGTGCTCAATTAACAGGTGTGATCCACCTGTCGAAAATCACACCGGCATAAAACAAGCAATCAGGGTTACGTTTCACGTTGCTATTGCGTGCACGGAAGGAAGTGGTATGCAAACCCCTTTACTAGTCTTACTCATTGCCTTTTTGCCCTTGATTCAATAATACTATTGTGTGGCGTGTCATGCCCTTCCTTCGTGTTTGAGATTTGATTTAAAATCAGATTGATAAATGTTTAGAGAAAGCCCATAGAGCACACCAGGTATAAACAAACCATACACTTATATGTGAGACACATGTTTTCTAATCTCCAATCTAATCCAAGACTTTTTACGTAACGTTTACGAAACATAGAAAAATCATATAAAAAGTTGTTTAAAAAGCCATAATGATACAAAGTTAGATAAAAAATAGATAATAACTGCACCTGTTTACTGTGACACATTACGTACTAAAATCTTCTTCTTTTCCAGGTATAAAATTTATTGTCTGTATGTTATTTATTATGTGGAAGTGGATTGGGAAACAATACCACAAACCACAACAAAACAATACTTAATCATCACAAACAGGATGAATAGGATAGGCGTAAAAAGCCTTTAAAAACGATAATATCAATATGAAATGTATATCATGATGATCGTGATCATAATATCCGATAAAAGATTACGTACATAGGTATATGATAGGCAATATGTAAAATTTAGTGGCGCTTATAAGACATCTCACATTGCCCCAATACCTGAATTTTACTAAGAACGTAATCGCCATCATTCATTTATGAATTCCGGGTGAAGGCTACAATTATGCACAATAAAATAGATATTTAAGTTTTCAATTGTACGATTTTAAAAATATTTGTTTATCAATAATATTCAAGAGAGGCAGTAGATGCGCTAGTTTCACACAATTCTAAATTATTCCTCTCAAAATAGTAATTTTTCAAGGACATTGTGCAAGCAGTTATTTTCATGGGGAACTTTCATTACCTGTCTGTTTAATCAATTTCATTAAAAGTGGTCATTATTAGAGTATAGGCAAAATGTACCGTTTAGCTCGTTCACAGAATTAATATAGCATATCAACATAAGAAATGCCTAAGAGTGCCACACGATTTTAAACTAAAAGGGATTAGGATTATTGCTCTAACCCTTAATTAATTAATTAGTTGTAAGTAATTACTACTACTTCATCTCAGTACATTTACACCTCACGCAATGAAAATAATGCTTGAAAGTTGGAACTATGGAATGTATGCAAAACATAACTTTACAGTTAACTAAATTTTGTTCTTACCTTTAACCCGAAAGTTTGTTTTTGTCTCAAAGGTGTACTTTGCCCCTAAATGCCTTTCACTGTTTGAAAAAAATATCTTTCTTTTACTTTCCCAGGAAGAAACAAATTTCACTATACACAGGAATATGTTACCGAATTAAATTCTCTTTTAAACTTTGATGACTGAGCGAGTGTGACATAAATTGTGAAAGTAGACTTTCTCTTATATATCGACTGATCAGGAACTGACTAATGAACACGACTGAAGACCTCTTGTGACTATTTACCTCGTCAAGTCCTTCAGTGTGACTGATGAGGAGAAAAGAAGCACTTGTGGATAGAGGCAAGTGGAAAGACAGTTGGAAGATCAAAGAATCCTTTTTAAAACATATAAGTTATCAGTATGGTTGTTGGTCAGAACATAATGGAGAGAGATGGAAATGCAACAAGAATGGTTAGGTTGAAGTTGAAGTGACCATGTATGCTTGAGACAAGAATAAAGTGTTAAGGCAAGCAAAGCAAATGTTATAAATGTCCGATAATACATACAAAATTATATGAACATTTAAAAAGTAGTAGCATCAACTAAACTACCTATATAAGCATCCACCATCATATCATTATTATTATTATTAAATATTATACGACCGAATGTGTGCATGGCAGTCAGAAGTAAGCTAGCTCACATTACACTTTTGTACATGGACAGAAGAGAAGAAAGGGCGAGAGAGAGGAGTCTCCCGAGAAATCATTGCAGGAGTACCCGGGCATTGGTGATAGGCTTAGCAAACTGGGTTGCTTTCTCATCTTTCATACGCCTTCGGTGTTGGAAACTTGATTCTTATTGGTGTACTGGGCGGGGTGTGAGCTTTTACCCTTTAACCGACCACGAAGAGAAAAGCTATTCATGCCACTTCTTCTTTGCTGTTCGACTCACTCTTCTCACTAAACTCCATTCATCGTCATCATCATCGTCGTCGTTTTCCCACTTGCCTTCACTAACACACCACCACCACCAGAGAGTCTCTGGCCGAAACGAATAAGGAGGGTATATGTAAATAGGTAATACAAGTGTACTTCTTATTGACACTTTCTTTCTACATTTTTTAAAAACAATTTTCAATTTTACTTATTTATTTATGTAACCAATTCTCCTGTTTTCGTTTTCTTCAACGAAATATAAAAAGAGACTATCCCATTTTAAAATGTATTTTGCCCATATACTTATAAGAGAATGACTTGTTTCATTGCATTACATTCAATTATAATGTAAACTCCAGTTGCATGAAAAAGTGTATGCGCAGTTTGGAAAAAGACGATTTCAATCGCTAAAAAAATCTTTAAAAAATAATTGGAAACTGAATGAATTTTGATATTGATATAAGAATTATAAAATATGAAATTTTCATGTGCCCTTTGATGATTTTTTATGAAGATCAAAGGTAATTTATAATTTTAATAATAAGAATTTTTGATTCGTACCTCTAATCAAATTCAGGTTGTAACGTCCTAGGAAGGAACATGCGTTTTTAATTTGATGATTTACTTATAGTTTGATGGTCTAAATCATTAAACTGGATTGATGATGTTGCTCTCATCCAGACAATTGGTAATACCAATTTGGTATATGGCAATTTTATGTTTTACATTGTATATAATATTTATTAAAAATACAACACAATACATTTATTTACAACTACAACTATAAATATTTTTCTTCAATATTTATTGACAGGTAAAAATTCAGTTTTAATTTTTTCATCAAAACATTCTTTCAGCCAACAAGCAGGTTTACCTTACCCCAAAACAGAAAGAAGAAAAGACACAGCTCAAGCAACTGCATAAAATGATATTGATACAATTTAATTAAATTGGTATATGCATTCTGTATTCCATGATTGCTTTGTTCATCCAAAATCAATTAACATAATCTAAATAGCATAATATTATTGTGCCCCGTGTCCTGTACTTTGTACTACTCTAGTGCAGTGAG
>JAITYZ010002989.1:0-11318 GCA_027744595.1 Paronellides praefectus
AGTTGACCGGGAAAAGTATTAACTTTGCTGACCGGGAAATGAGAGTGTTTATTGTAAAGAGCTTACAAATGAATTTATTGCTTGACATTGAGTATAATATAGTTATTGTAATTCCAATATATTATTTTATTATAGTTTAACTAAAATTGTTATGTCAGCCTATTAAAAATGAGGGAAAATAGAATTGTTTGTCATCGTCATTCCTGTTTTCCATGTGATGATTTCACGTTACTATTTAATATATAAACTATATCATAGATTTCATTCATATGTAAATGGTTAGGATGTTGTCATTCATTAGTTTATTTTGTACATACATAATATGTATTACATATTACTCACCAATCATATAAAGACATGATCAAACTTTTTACTGATATGTATCTCATATAACAACCCTCGCTACTTGTTCTTAGAGAGTTTTTGCTTGCCAAAAACTATTTTCATATCCCTGTTTCTGGTACCTAGTTTTAGTTTTAAAAGGTAAATATCCACATACAACAACATAGGTAACTTGTATGATACAAGTATATATTGTGCATTATACGAGAATACCATATCAAAGACTTGTGATGACTGAGGACACATGTTTGCTACACTGTATTGTATTGTGTCCCAAGTCTTAAAAGTATGAAATGATGGCTATTTCACACATCCACCATGGTCCATGTTGCTGGGATGCTGGGAGTAGTACTTTTTCGCTTCTTCAAACAAAGTACAAAACTGTTATGTTCCACACGCTGCTCCACTACACTCGCACCCAATTGCAAATTGCAATAGTTGTTCGTGTTAGTAGTATGGTGGTGGGGGTGGTATTATGGTGGTTTCCCTCTGATAATGTATGTCCCTTCCTGTGATGGTGCTGGGGATACTTACGAAAATGTGGGACATGGTGTGGGAAACGAGGCGTGAGATGAGAAGTTTTGACTTTACATTTCTCTTTGCGATAATATTGCCAGCCATCATAACTGGCAGCAGAACTGAACAAAAAAGTAGGTGAAAGCAAAGGTATATTCATAGTAGCAGAGAGAAAGTGGATACTTTTCTCCTCTTGTGTAAAAAGAATATTTGCGCATGTACTTTATTTACCAAGTTGCATGTAAATATATATATATTACAAATTATATCATGCTGGTATATATGAAGTTTGTTGTAAATTGTAAAATCATATTTTGTTGTAATAGAATTTGTATGGATTTTGTCGAATTGCATATTATAAAGCTTTTTACAAACTCTCACTGTGATTTTCCCATTTGGTTGGGATCATGAAAAAATGGATGAATGATATTATGTAGCAATCGTCTTCAGTACAATTTAATTACAAAACTATCTTTCGAACAAGAGCATTTTTCATTAAATTAACCGAATCCAATGAGTCATTTGACCCATAAAAGATTTTTTACTTTTCAAAGATCTTCCCTTTTAGGCTTTTACAGTGACTAGTAGCAGAACGTTGTCAAACAAAATCAGACGTAAAAGAAAGCTGGGATATCAAATAGCAGAGCAACAGCTGATGAGTAAATATTTTGTCTGAAATTCTCCAAGAAAGATGTATGGTTTATATGTTTTGTGAACTGAAAATGATAAATGTGTTGAAAAAGTATATAAAAATGCATGGTATGATATCAGTATGTTGTACAAAAGAATCACGCAACGCAAAGAGCTTTTTATTTTATTATTTGACTGAATAAAGATTTGGTTTACAATTTCTCTTCCTGTTTGTATCAAGGAGACAGTCAGCGACAGAGAGAAAAGAGATTTTGTTATGTATTCTAACAAACAGCAACAATTCATCTAATTTCATGCTTCGCGTGACTGGCTACACTATACTATAACAATAAATGCAGAAGTGACATGACAATCACAATTTAATTTCTATTCCTTTTAAGCAAGCAATAAACCACTTTATTAAATTGCTCTCTTCCTTTTCAGTAGGCACATTTGTTTCTGTTAAATACATTGTAACGTCATCATCACCTAATTGTTGTTGTCATTTATCATGAATAATGGCATATTATTTGATTCCATCCTTTGTCTTGTCCTGAATCTTGACAATTGTCATTTAATTATGTATTTTTGTCGATGAAATGTATTACCTTTTATTTGTTTAAACAAAGCGCCACAAAAAAATTGTTTTTGCAATATCAGCTCCCCCTTCTTAAAAGATATTTGGTTGATTCTAAAGGTGTTATCACTACTTGTTTTGTTTGTTGTTGGCTTTTGGCACTACTACTGATCCAAATCTTAAAGCCCCCGTAGCTAATAATAACATGTCTGCTGTAAATGTACGCATACAGTTTGCTTTGTCTTTATAGTCACCAGAGAGGAAGCAAGAAGAGATTCCATAATATACTTTTCGAAAATCCTGTTGAAAGGAAGAATAACACAACCAAGTTTGCTTTGATTTGTCATTCTCATTTTTCCTTTGTTTTTTTCGGGTAGTGTATTTATTTCAGTACATATATTTTTACGAGGGAGAAAGTAGGGTGCGTATTGTTTAAAAAGCTGCTGGAATAAAAAAATTCTCTTGTTTTTTCACTCTCTTTGGCTCACTCACTCACACTGACTCTATTTATGTACGCACAAAATTATTACATGACCATCTCTTGCCAAAATATGGAGCATAAAACGAAGAAAAGGAAATAAGGAAACCTCAAAAACCAAAAACCACCCTTCTACTAACTCACCATTCCATTTCTCTTTCCTTTTCCTTTTTTTCCTAAAATTTTAAACGGGTGAAATCCAGATAAGAAGAAAGACAGTTTTTCTCTCTCTCATCAGTTTGTTGAAAAAAGAGTTGAATTACACAACTTTTATTAAAGCACTTGTGCATAGTATAATATACAGTTGTATAGCTATTATAGCTATCATTGTTCATGTCATCCTTGTTGTCCCTTTTTTCTCCTCCCAGAAGAGAGGGTACTTTTGTATAATATACTGTTTTACTATACATTATCCCATTAAATTATACAAAATTTTATGTCCAACCACTTATAATGCAACCGCCAAGATAAAATGTGGCGACAGAAGAAGAGCACTACTGCTGCTACCGCTGCTGCTTTACGGCCATATAAATATACACACACGATGAGGATATGACTCTTCATGTTCTTCTTCATCTCTTCTCCCCAGAATCTGTTTAGCATTAGTTTTTTTATGGGTGGGGGTTTTATGGCTAAATTCTTGGACAAATTTCTTGGAATGATGGCCAAAAAAGAAGAAGAGTTTAAGGGAAAGCATAAGAAACCACCATTCCATATGCACACACACCACCACAAAAAGTAAAAGCGGACAAGGACAAGACAAGACAGAAAAAAAGAACAGAGGGCATATACATAGCTATATATAATACCTACACAATAGATAATTTAAGTAGTCTCCTGGTGATAGTATGGTAGTGGTGCAGAGTTGGGTCTGTTAAATTTTTCAAAAAATATATATATATTTCTGCTGGTTTTGGATTTAAGAGACATGTTGTAAATAATGCTTGCTAGATGCACATTATATGTATATTATGGCCTTTTATACAATATATCACAAGTTCCTCTTTCTTTTTTGAACCTTTCAACAGGACACACGGGTTTTTTGTAGTGGACTGAGATATTATATATGGTACTACATCTCCACATGCTTGGATTATATTTCATGTAAAACTTTTTCCTGTCGTGTTTCTTTCGTTTTAGTATTATCTCTGGCTCATTTATGAATAGTCTTGCATAAGAATTCATCTTCATGTTAATACATAATAATATTATGCATACATTATATAAGTGCTTTTATATAAAAAATATTTTATTTCTCTAGTGCAACTTTGTGATGAAAGTAGTATGCAGTATGTAGTGGTGTGTATATGTCTGGTTAATTTCCCACAAAATCTGATAAATTCTTTTTAAAAGAATAACTTTTTTCACTAGCCATTTTGTTTCATTCTGATTTAACCCTTTTTATTCCTTTGCGCGCAAGTAATATGATAGGATGAAGATTCCACGTTTATAATGAGCAGAGATGAAGAAAAGTGAAAGTATTTTAAACGAGAAACATGAACTCATTCATGATGCTATGATGATGATCATGATGACGCTCCTCTTTTCTACTGTAATTATCACTTAGGGTCATAAATAACTTAACAATCTTTTACGCACCACACAAACATGAGTTTATTTATTTTGTGCACAATGCGCATGCAAGATCCAGAAAAAATGTGGCTTATCATCATCATCATCCGCAACTAAATATGCTGACACGATTCGTGTGCTACTTTTAAGACAGAACTGTGTGTCGTGCTTTCATTTAGAACATATATACTTAGTATACCTGCTGCTATACCTAAACATAACATACTATGCTAACCTTGTTATCATCATGTCGTACCATTTTATCACGTTTTCTTGCATTTCTCACACCATCCATTCTTCGTATAATTAACCTCACTGTATAATAGTAACAACAAACTTTGGTATCAAGTTTTTTTTGCCGCATATACTACTAGTCTGAAACTTTTCTCCCTCATGCTTTTATGTGATTATGGGAGAGGGAGAGAAAAAAAAGAAAGTTTTTGCATCATTATTTAAGAAAGTTTTTAATCGAATTAAGGTAGATGTGTGGGAAATTTGATATTTTGTTCTTGTTGTAAATGTTTCTATTAATGCAAAATGCAAATGAAAAGCACGTGACACAAAATGTGTTATGTACAAAAACTGAATCTCATGAGTCTCAATGCATTTCACAAGACTATAATATTTAAAAAATATATCATTTGACTTGAGCAGTCAACATAGAAACATTTACCTATGCATAAAATACATTTTTGAATGAATCATAATAAATTACAAGAAAATTACAAATCATCTTTACGCAAAATAAAAGGTTTTACCCGGCTATGCTGCTATTAACTAATAACAGGAAATTACGTTACAGTCGTTACATTAAAAAAATATATGAATCGTCTGAGAAAATCCAATAAACGGACGTAAACAAATTTCGGTATATGTATGCAACGCGTAAAGCGCAAATACAATTTAATAAGCAGTTTATTCGTTTAAAATCTTCTTTCAACACCTACGTACTTTTTGATGACATTCGTATAAAAGTTTTTGAATATTTTAAACGCACATTAGTTGATATACTTATAATTCCTACATGCTTAATACACATAGATACTTGATCAAATCGGTGCGGTGTGAAATTTACAAAAAGGTGATGAAAGCCTCCCTTGCAAAAATATAACCAAGTTACAGTCACACAGCTGCTGCTGCTGCTGCTTTACTTCCAACACCGCTGTTGTCAAAAGTGTCATTTTGTAAATACATTTTGTAAAATTTCGAGCTCAAACTAAATAACCTTCGCATTAAAAATTTCGGTAATCAATTTTTTCAAAGTCACGCGAGGACAAGGTTAAACTAACGGGATACAAAAACTGTATTGTAATTGTAATTATGTACGTATTTATTTTATCTACCTGACTATTAGGGGATCTGACCCTGACTATCTTGTTATTTTGGATTTTAGTACGGGTGGGGACAGGGATGGACTTTAGGCTCGAATTATAATCCTCATTATTTCCCAAGCATAATGCTGAAAACTTTGAAAAACTTTTCCATAAATAAATACATACATTAAACCAGAATGGTATTTTAATTTTGGATGAAATGAATCTAGCGAAAATTGTATAGGTCACAAAAAACCATTGATGTCATGACGGTGGTACTATATAGTAACTCAACTGAGTTATTTAAAAGAGTAGCAGGGAGAAAGCGTGTTAAAAAATTGCAAAAAGTGAGGGTTTTCATTTTCTATACAACTTAAACATACAGAGTTGGATGATGGGATAGCGGCCTTGCATATGAGTATAATGCTGAGAGAGAGAGAGAGAAAAAAAGAGAGAGATGATTATGGTTTCCTGTGTAACATAATGTTATGGAAAGTTGGTTGTGTGTGCCATGGTGAAAGTGAATGGTAAACATGGTGAATTTTGTGCCTTTGTAGATGAAAGTTATTTTAGGATTCAAAGTATACTAGTCTTTTTCTACACATCATCATCATCATCATAAAAGAGCCATCTTACACACCGCCACCTCTTCCTGTAATAAACACACATATTTTTGCATGACATGGCGGCGGCTTCAGAAGAAGCGAAATGGAGTCTCTTTTTTTCATTTTTGCTTGCGCTTCTAGTTCAAAGACTATCTATTATACATATAGCTATTAATTCCATCTTATATACTTTTCGGAATTATATAATACGG
The DNA here is from genome assembly GCA_027744595.1 of Paronellides praefectus. Classification (NCBI taxonomy): domain Eukaryota; kingdom Metazoa; phylum Arthropoda; class Collembola; order Entomobryomorpha; family Paronellidae; genus Paronellides; species Paronellides praefectus. Next base: position 6,246 of record JAITYZ010002989.1, read on the forward strand.
CAATGCTGCATATCGCTCTGCTGTATAAAATGATTATCATAAAAAAGGGTAAACTCACCATTCAAACGCCGGCAGTGTATGGTGGTTGCGTCAGGACTTCGTGCTTATATGTGATTTACGCAATCTGTGCATTTTTAAATGGAGGAGAAAAATTCAATGGCTTCATCAACCACACAAGGTATTTTGCTTTTAAACAGCATTGAAACTGATCTGATGATGACACCACTCCGAGTGGTCCACTTGTTATTATGATACGTCTACAAGCAAAAGTGCGATTTTGGATGTAACTTTTTTTTACATTTTTACGCGCAGAATAATATTACACCATCGTCAATATAGCAGCAGTGGCGATCTAGTTTGATGTTGTCTCTGAAAACAATTTTTTTCTTCATTTTTATGCTTTTTCCGGAAGAAAAATTGAACACTTGGATAATGGGTTTTAAAAGGATGTATAGAGTTGAGAGTCAAATCTAACAAGCACATGGTTGCCGTGTCCACTGTCCGATCACACAACTCTTCCGAGATCATTTCCGTTTATTGGATTGTCTGATGTTTTCAGAAATATAATGGAGCAATGATAATATTACATCATCAATATGTATCATCATATAACCATGCGCCTAAAAGAAAGGATACCCTTTGAAACAAAAATTGGTGCGTAAAGTCTTTTTGACTACGGCTTCGGTTTCAAAGGATACATTCTTTAACAAATTCAAAGAAGCTCAACGAAAATTGAAAATGAAATGTTCCAAAGTAATACACACTCTTTTGAAACTAGAACTAGACAAGGGCATACACTCCTTCACATCATCTTTAAACACACAAAACTAAATTGACATGACTTGATCAGCTTCCTTCCACCATCTCATTCTCTCTCTCACTTCATTTTACTTTCCCCCTCAAAATCAAAATCACAACAAGAAGAGTACACACACAAACCCTGAAGCATGTGTTGTGTATATGTGCCACTTTAACGAGAAGAAATGATGATAGGGTATCAGTAAAAAGTTTCTTTTTTAACGCATAGGCATTCAATTCACGAGACAGAAAATACAATATACCTATTTTTCAAAGGAAATAAATCAAAGAAAACACACTGTGCTCTTTTGTTCAACTTTCAAGAGTTTCGTTTCATGACGATAAAAAAACGAAGGACAAAAAAATTGATTGGTGTAGACAGACAAGACAAAATATTATTAAATTGATTGGATGAAACTCACTACACAGTATACACACAGGTCATCTGATCAATATAAGCTGGGGTAGTACAAGAAAAAAATAGTAGAGTAAAAGTGAATTCCTTTTCATTTTGTTGTTGTTTGGCCCAAAATTTGAGTTGAAGACGCTAGTTTGCTTTTTGGTTCTTGTATTCATTTTATTATTATTATTATTATTATTATTATTTTGTCACTGAGCTCATAATAATAATCAAACAAAGGGAAATGGTCAAAGGAACAAAAAAAATCTTTCTTCATTTCACTTTATATTCCTTCCCTACTTTTCAACCATCATCATCGTCGCCGTAGTCGTCTTGGTCTTCGTGTCTTTGAAGTTTTTGTTGCCCTTTTTTTCATCCTTCGTCCTTTTCGTTTAACTTTTAAAGGAATTTCATTTTGATAGCTTCTGGCGAGCATGGCTACTACTACTACTACTTCTGTGCTTGTTACACTGATTTAGTTGGAAAAGTGTAAATGGAAGTTTGGAAAATGTATAAAGAAATTTCTTTTCCTCTTTAAAAAATAGAGTATGATAGGGAGGGACACACACAAACAATGTATCTTTCACAAAGTTTCTTTTCTTGGTGAGTAGGTATATACCATAAAAGAGAGACTTTTTATTGCGTCACAGTTTTGTATATACGCCTTGTTCCATTTTTTGCTTGTCCCTTTTTTTACAAACTTGTTTGATTTCCTTCAGCGTTCCATTTCTTTTAAGCATGCAATTTATGTTACACACACGAAACACGTCCAGCTCACTACTACCAACATCATCATCATGATCATCATCAACCGCTGCTCTACTCGATTTACTTTGTCATTCACAATGTCTATACTGTACTGTAGTAGCTATGCTTATATAAGTTTTGGTAGAGAGGAATATGATATAAAAATGTGTGTAACAGGGAGAAAGAGAGAAAAGAGGCAAGATAAAATTGGGTTTAGAATTGACAAAGTTGGTGGGGAAAAAGTAGGATGGTTGGAGGGAGAGAGAGAGAAGTAAGTAAATTGGATAAAGAGTTTGAAGAAATAAAGTAAAAGTGTCGAAGTGATGATGGACGTTGTGAAAACGACGAGTTTATGGACTTTTCACCATCATCATCATCTCCACAGCGATTCTTCTTCTTTTTAGAAAATTCTAAACTGGTTTTAGTTTGCATGCTTCACGTTGTTGTCAATAAAAGGAAGAGGGAACGTCGACATAATAAAAAAAGGTGACCAGAGAGACTTTGACAAGATGATGGCCTGAATACATGAAAATGTTGTTGTCATTCTTACTCATTTTGTATTTTGAGAAAAAGAAGTAGTTTATGTACTTGGGAATTTGTATGCGGGGCAAGTATGGCAAGACTTAGAGGCATACTAATAATATTCACACTTCAGCTTTGCTTTCCCTCAAGTGGAACAGAAAGGTACAGTATATTCATTCATAGCTTCCTCAATCTTAAAAAATACGCTTGTCAACTTGCTCGAAAAAGAAGAAGTGTCCGCTCCCCTTCGTTCTATCTATTTTCCCCAACTTGCTGTTTTCCATCTCCTTTTCATTACTTTATTTTTTTGAGCTTGAAATCTTATTGTTTCTGACTGCAGTAGCAGCAGTTGAGTAGTGACAGATTTCCTAGTACCATTTTGATTTTGGTATTGTTTGAATAATATAGCAGCCATTAAAACATTATAATTCGTTTTTTGCTGTCCTGATCTATAACTAGATGGGTCCTCGCAGGGGTGTTTATGATTAATTCATAGGAGAAAAAGTGCAAAATGCAAATGTTCTATTGTACCAATTTCCTGATTTTTTTCTTTTTTTTTCTTTTTAAATAGTGAAGATATTGGAAAAGTCAAAGTGAGAATTGCGATATAAATACGCATACTACTGTCTATAGTAGCTCCAGACAGATCCAGTATAGACATTCGAAAAAATATGGATATTAAATAAGACGTGGATAAACTTTGCTTGCATATTTGTATAATTCGAACATTACATCAATAAAAAGTGAGCAGGAATGGCATTATTGTTCCCTGTAAAGCATATTATTAGATATAGAAAGTGAGCGGGCTTTTATTTATGTGGAGATGTGAAATTAAGCGTAATGCAATGCCTTTAGACTGTTAATAAGTATTAATCTCCTTTTACTGCTTTTCCTTATGTATTCTAATCTACATACACTTTGTGTAGAATACACAACAACAGGAAATGTTTGAGTGCAATTTTGTGTTTGTTTGTATACCAGGATAAGAAAAACTGCATGAGAGAAAGCGTGCTCCTTTCTCTTTTCCATGTTTTGCCCCTTTTGCAAACTGGAAGCAAAACAAGAAATATAGCTATTTGCTCTTTCTCTTCTGTTGGCTCTTGGCTTGCAAATCTTGTTTTTTAAGAGGCTTCCTTCCCCCCAAGGGAATAATGATGGGACATTTATTACTTGTAATGCTAATGAAACTTTGCCATTATCCTTATTGATCCCGATCTCCTTTGCAAAAGTATGCTCGATAACAACAACAGCAACAACAGTGAAGGGAAAATGCTCTTGCTTTCACTTTCATTTAGAAGAATATGGAGTAGTGGCGTATGTTTATGTTTGTGTAGCATTATATTATTAACATGTGCATTCATGTGCACATAATATTGTGTTGTGCAAGATAAACAATCATTTGTAAAAGCTTGTTATTATTTTGTAGTCTTGGCTTTGTAATAAAAAAACCCTGACATCATCATCCCTGCTGGCGAAAAGACTTCCTCGACATGTTCAAAAATTCAAACATGATGGTGGTCAATAATGAAATAAATATATACAAATATTTGGAAAAGTTAGGTTGCAAGCAGAAACCCCTTTCGTAATCTTCATTTTCCACTTGATATTTCGTAACAACAAATATTTTTTTAGATTCAAGAAAAAATCCAACAAGTTTAACTACAAAACAGAGTTAGCACAGTTTAATTGTTTATGAGATGCATTTAATGCTTTTTGGATTGCTGCTTTTATTTGCAAGGCAAATTTTTTACATGAAAAAACATTTTATAGAAAAAATAATGGGTTAATAATTATTGTTACAAAAGCAGAAAGCAGAGCTTTCTTGACTCTGGCTTTTCAGGAATAATTACAAAAGCTTCGGGTGACGACATTCCATTTTGTGGTTTTATTTTACATTACAGCTCACATTTTAGTCGTAAAATTAATTACTATAATGCACTGTAACGGACATGTAATGACAATTTTTGTTTTTTTGCGGATTTGTCGAATTTAATCATTTTTTGAAGAAAAAAATTACATTCGGTATTAACATTTTTATGAAGATGTGTGTGCAAGCTCCATAAGTGGACAAGTTTTATGGGCCGAAATTTGCTTTTAGAAAATAACCTGTAACAAGAATGCATGTTATAACCATGCATTACCTTCCTTATTAATTAATATGAATTTTAACCAGAAATTAGTTATTGGCCTTGAATAAGGGCTAAATTTACATTTTAGACAACCTTTCATGTCATCTTTCATTTTATTATTTTTTCTCTATCTGTCAATTAATTCGTTTATTAAATACACAAATTATAAAAATATAATCAATTGCAAAATGTAATCAAACCAGAAAAAAGTTGAAAAAACATAAACGAGGATATATATAAAAATGTAATTAAATTTCTGATTTTTTTTCTCTCTCTGTCTGATTTTCGGGTACTTTGCTTCCCGGGATTTATTCTTACTTTTTTGTGTGACCACCTGCTGTATGGCTCATGCTGTGGACTTTTGGAATTCTCGGAACTTGTCGTCGTCTTCTCCGTAAATGACCAATGGATCTACTACCTCCACTCATCCTTCTTTACCCTTTTTTCTCACTCCACATCTCTTTGACTTTTGTTGTT
>JAITYZ010002990.1:0-62718 GCA_027744595.1 Paronellides praefectus
GAAGTTGATGTGATGGCAATGGTCAATCAACAGAAAGGTGGAATGACTATCCTTTGGAAGGATAATCTGATGCTTTGCGTCTTCTCCAATATTGGCATTTCCAGTTCTTCCGGATACTCGTAAGATACCACTGTGGTCCAGGAATGGGGCTAATCGCTTCAATTTGCTGCTACTCTTGACATGACCACTTTTCTTAATTGCTTCTAGGTCATCACTAAAATGCTGCTGCTGAACGGTTCTGATAACCAACGATAAGGCAACCTGGAGCTCTGCTGCAGACAATGGACCCGTCTGGCATTTCCCTTTTTTCCGGAATATGAGATAGCGTAGGTACCAAGCAAGGTACCGCTTTAAGTTGCTCAGGGATGAAAATCTCTTCAGGAACGAGTGCTCCTCCACCTTCACATGATGCACAGGGATCTCCACCATTCTCTCTTCCATGTCTGCTTCAACTGTTGATGGTAAGGGAAACTCTATTAAAGTTGGCACTGATAGCCAGGCTGGTCCAGTCCACCAAAAGTCTGATGTGCAAAGGTCTTGCACCGTTGCACCCCTGGAGGCAAGATCAGCTGGATTCTCCACTCCAGCAACATGTTTCCAATTATCCACCAACGTCAGCTCCTGAATGCGGGCAACACGGTTTGCTATGAAAGTTTTCCACTTTCTTGGGGTGGCAGCTATCCATCGCAGGGTAATAGTGGAATCGCTCCAAAGGTGAATACTGCTTTCCAGATTGAGAACTTCGGTGAGGTGGGTAACCAATTCTGCTAGGCGGTAGGCGATTATCTACATATTGGTAAGTACGGCGGGATAACATTGCAAGTCGCCTTACGGACTATCTACGTATTTGTAAGTACGGCTGGATAACATTGAAAGTCGCCTTACGACCGAAGAGTTATCCCGAAGAAGGAAGAGTTATCCCGGAGAGTTATCCCGGAGAAGGAAGAGTTATCCCGGAGAGTTATCACGAAGAAGTTATCATGAAGAGTTATCCCGAAGTTAATTATGTTCAAAACATATGGTATGTATATAATAATAATATTTCCTTGAATGGCATCACAGAAGGAGGCATTTAGTAGATGGTGGAGCTAGTGGTGGCAGAGAGAACGTGATGTTATGCAGCGATAAACAATTCACCTACTTATTATTATACTCTCTTCTCTGGTGTGGTAAGTTAAGTACATATTAGGTAGGTATTTGTTGTGTATATTATTGCATAATATGGGAATTAAAGATGGCATGGAAATCCCATTGTAAAAAAAAACATATACTTTGTTCTGAATACTGTAATATCCTCCGCCATGCTTGGAGCCAGCATTTTGAGGAATTTCTAAGTATTCTTCATTCACTCAACTTGAACGTGTTCACTTCACTCGCTCACATTTATCCAATCTCTCACTAGAAAACCCAACTCCCGTCCCTCTCACACACACGAACATAACAAAACAGCACAAGACCTTTTCAGTCAGAGAATCAGCATTCAAATTCCCACTTTCACACGAAACCCTCCCATTTCCCTCTCTCTCTCTCTCACTACTCAAGTCTTAACATCTTCTCTATTGCGTCATATCATTTGTTGGCTATTTAAATACTAGCAGACCACCACACACTACAAGTTATTATGTGTGCAGACTACATAATACTATCTAAAAAGTGGATCTTGCTAGTTAAATGGCATAAAAGCTTCACAAATTGCACAATCACCACCAGTCATAGACACGATCCACATCTTCATCAAAATAATCATCTTTTCTGCTTTTGTTTTTCTACACCAGAGATGTTGTTGATGATGATGACAATCAGCGATAAATATGCATACTGGTAATTTGTCATGATCACCCATCACCATGCTTAATCAAAAGAGAAGAGGGAAAATATAATTTTAATACTTTACATATTAGGAGATCATCATCAGGAGGAGGATGATCACATCAAGCCCATTACTAAATCCAGATTTTCTGTTTACTACGACACTCCCACCGACCCCCACTTGAACAACGGCCCATTAGTTTTAGTTTTGTAGTAGGGAAATGTTGCAAAAGTGAGAGCAATCCAGGCTGAGTGAGGAGGATGATGAGGATAATAATGATCATCAAAAACAAGAACAACATCAATAGTATAATATGGAGTATGTGTGATGATGTGATTGTCTAAAATGCTGAGTTACGAGTTTGAGTTTGATGCTGCTGCCATGCCGCCAGCAAATTTAATAAAAAAATACATGTATGCTGCTTGAACACTCTGCTGCTGATGATCAGCAGGAGGAACAACAGGAACAAACACTAAACTTTGTTTGCCTTTTTTTAGACGCTTTTGACAAGTTTGAGCTGTGTGTGGTGGTGGTAGAATAGTAGAGAAAAGGGATTCTTGTTATTATTATATGTCGTCGTGTGGTTGGTGTGATAAGTAGGTATGCATCTATATTATCTACTTTAGCAATAACACATGCCTCCTTTCACTCCTTCTCACAAGTTCATTAATACACAAGGCATCAGCGTGATGGCTCATTTTGATGAATACTAAAAGGGAAACTGTTACGAGGTCCTTCCAAAAGCATATCGTAAATATCTGGGAAATGGGCTAGTACATAATTACAAACTGCAATTATTACAACTCAACAGTCTCTTGTGTGTTTTATATACATACATACCTACCTACATATATAATATGATGCATATGTAAACATATTTTTTCTCCTGTTTTGTTTTAAAACCGAACAGGAAATTTAATGATAGTACTTTTATGTTTTTGGCATCTTGATAAATTGAATGCTCACTTCCGCCGCCAGTTCTTACATCTCATGTTTGATCTTTTTCTCTTGTGTTTGTGATACAGGTGAGGCTGGAGGAGTGATGGTGTGGTGTATGCTTGTCACACAAAAGGAATATTTTATAAGAATGTGTACATATATACTACCTATATACATACTATATAATATGTATGCATATACACATGATTGCTTCCATGATATCGATAGCATCCTGTTTACTTCCATCAGACATCCTCTTTGACAGATAATTCGGAAGTGAGAAGTTTACCTAAAACTTCCTACTACCTTCCCCTACAACTTTTTTTATCCAAGTCGGGTTGTTCGGTGTACAAAAATAGAGGTGAAGTTTGTTTGTGGATAAACATTGGATCCAACCAAATAAATGTGATCAAAAATTGAGTCCTTATTTGCGAGCAACTAAAAAGGAAGCTCAGAGTAATGGTCTAAATTAAATTGCATTTAAACCAAAATTACATATTTCATTCATCTTGTGCTAATTACATTACTTATGTTAAATTGTAACTTAATAAGAAGTACATCCGGTTTAGCCCTATAATATCAGAGGGAATATCAGAGAGGGAAATGGCAATTTCCTTTGATGCTTATGCTAGCAACAATCCACCAAAATAGCAAAAAAAACTATGTAAAAGCTTACAGCAATACTGATTTTATTAGTTATGGCGGTTAGGGAAAATAAATCCACTGAAGATAGCACATGTAATGCATATACATATTGTGTAGCAGATAAAAGACATGTCACAGAGTTAGTAGAACACACCGACAAATAAAGTAAACAATACAAAAAGAAAACTTTATTTATATTTAAAGTTTTATTTTTTGAATGCAAGGATACAAACTAATAAGAGGTGGGGATGGTCATGTCGTCGCGTTTTGTAGCATAATATCGTGTATGTTTACGACTCTCCACATTCCACATCTCGCACACTCCACAACACACTCACACACAGCCACGGTCAAATAGTCAGCCAGGCTGAAATTACAAGTTCATACAAGACTCCGAGTTAAGCTTTGAGTCTACTCGCTATACTCGTGTGGAACATTAAACATGGCATGGTGAAAGCATAATAGCAGCAGTGCCCATGTTGAAGACTGTGGACTATGAACTTTGAGAGAGAAAGTGTTAGAATTTCACATTTCATTACTATGCAATTTGTCGCTTTTGCACGCTACAAAATTTATTACTTTCATGGGTCGCATTGTAATCATAATATCGTCCTTAGTAGCTATAATATACAGAGATATACATAGAACCGTTTTTCTTAAATTGTAGTCCCAATCATGAAAAATTATAGGCATACTTCTGCCGCTGCTGCTGCTGCTGCTGTGCCTACTGCGTACGTTCAAAATACGGCACAATGCAATAAGAACACAATACAAAGTTGATGTACTAACCAAGCTGTTGTTGTTGTTGTTATATGTAGTATGTAGTTGTTACGACGATCGACAATTGCAAAATTGTGTTGTTGTTAGTAATATTGTTGTTGTGAGTTTTGTGTAATAAGGGGGACATGTACAATCATAACAAATTACTTTTATTGCCATTGTATTTTTTCTACTTGTTCCTCTTCATTTTTTTTGAAATCTTCATTGTACTTTATACTTGGAAAAATGTAAAATAAGTAAATAAATGATTGGACAGGCATATCCTCAATAGAGAAATTTTCTACAAGTTATAATCAAAAGTTGAATCATCTCGTCATAATGATCCCAACAAAGAGGCGTTTTAATAAAAGCTCCTTTAATAAATTTTTTCTTGTCCACTTTTTCACTAAATTCAAGTAGAATTATTGAGGCTACTATAAATAGTTTTTTTTGGATGGGATATGGGAAATACATATGGTAAATATTTTTCCTTGGATACTTGTATGACAGGGGGATAATATTATGAGAGTATGGTTTTTTGCATACTGCGTGCGTGTACCAAAGTATAGGTATATTTTGTGGGATTGTGCTCTGGGGATTTGAAAATGAGAGCGGAAAAAGAGGAAGAAATTATGTTTTTATCGCATCATCATATCATTACACATTACAAAAACCACTTGACTTGGTTGGATAAAACTGTATGTTGGTATGCCATTATGATGATTATTACTATGATTGTATTATTATTATTATTATCATCATGAACGTCATCAAAAATGCTTTTTCCATTCCAGGTTTTATCAGTAAGGCTAAAAAAAGAAAGAATCCCTTTCTCACTTTGCCACTCGGGCAGACACACATGTACGACACGATACATAGTATGTATTACACACACACACTCATTCGCAAAAGGTTTTCTCACCCTCCCTATTATATAATATTTTCGCATATATGATGATAATAATACATGTGTGTGTAAACGATGTTACGTCCCAATGAAGTTTGTTGGTAAAGTTATCCTCCTGCTGGGCGAAATATATTTATTACCCGGGGAAAAATATGTTATGTACACTGCGGGAAGCAGAGCAGCGGTGTTGGTGGGCGGGAGGTCGGACATATTGAAATAATTTATTCTTCTGCTCTCAAGCTCTCTCTCTCTCTCTCTCTCTCTCTGTGCATCCTTGTGTTATGATATAATGTGGTGGAGGATGGATCTATAACCTTGTACAATGTGTGTATGCATACAAATAATAGGTGATAAACAGTATGTAATATTAATATTATGATTTATGCCATGTTTTGTAATAGTTTTATCATCTTTCTATTTTTGTCTCTTTTGCATCACTTCCTGTGTGGTATTCCGGGGAAAAGGGGATACCTACAAGTTTAAGTATTTGCATTCCAAGATAAACTATAAAAAGTAAGTAGTAAAACAAAGGTGGATGCTAAAAAAAAGCAGGACGTAGGATTATTATTAGGAAGTTGTATATTTAATTTGCTTTCACGTTTGACTTTCTTCAGAGCAAAAGAAAATAAACAGTTTTGCAGCAAGAATATCAGTTTAATAGTTAGTATTGTTATATGACGGGATTTGACATGTTGAAATGGGTCAGCTCATTCCTGTCATTTTCTTTACTTGTCACTCTGTTAATTATTAAGTACGTAACTCCTGCTGCTACGGTGCGTTTTCAAAGAAATCAATAACACTATTTCCATACAAACATGAGAGAGATATAATATGCACGTGGACTTTCAGGTTCAAAGTACTTTATGTATCCCAAAAAAAGATGTAATATAAATGAACGGAGGGAACTAAACGGTGCCCGGTTTTTCACAGTTAGTTGTCCAAGAGCAAACCACCAAAAACAAGAAGAAAATGTGCGGTGAGTGAGGTTAACCCAACCAGAGCCCCTATTGCTTTTATGCGTCCGTTGAAATTAATAATTGCTTTGTTGTAAGTAAGGTGAAGGGTCTACACATATAAGTGTTTTAGTGCGCACAATGTGGAAATACGTTGTATATAAAATAATAATAATATAATCTAGTATCAGGTATGCTGGTGGTGTTGCGTATGAGTTGGATGTGAAATTCTCGGGGGGAAAGTTATGGCTTGTTTGTCTCTAGGTGGCATTTTTATGCAGTCGTAATACTCATTTTGTAAAGTGCTACTATCAATATTGCACGCGAAGAGCTTGAAATAATAACAGTCAGTTTGGTTTGGAATTTCTATGGTCTTATTAGATAATTAGCAGGAGGAGCCACATACATACATACATGCAATACATTTCGCAAGTAAAAGACTGCGACTGGTCAGCTGTATAACATGTGGTAACTTTGCATCCTCAATTTGTTTTATTATTTTCGGTAAAGTTTTGAATAACTTGTTCATTTGTTGTTCAACTATTTTATGTTTGCACAATTCATATATTTTACACCAGTAGGAGTCAGGAATGATCTCCTTTCCAGTTGTTTTTATTCCTTTTTTCCAATCAACAGTTAATCACTCATGAGAGAATTTCCCTCTGTCGTAAAAAAAATTCATTTCCGTTTTAGTGTTTTCATTTCGGCCTGCGCGTCAGTTTACAGCTTTCACTGATTAATCTAGCAAATATGTTAATCACATTCCCAAGCAAAGATAAACTGTTTTTACCTGTGATGCTTAAAAAGTCTTGTCATCAGATCAGCACTTCACAAACAGGGTCCAGCTTACAAAGTTTAATGAATTTTGCTTTAATTTGTATCAGGATAACTGTCCAACAGAGTCAACATGTTTTTCATCACGATGTTACATGTGTCATTTTTTATTTCCCTCGTTAAAAGTTTCCCTGTGATTTAAATCCCTTAGCATTTCAGGAACAGTAATTGCATTGCATTGCATTGCAAATTTGTAATTACTCCCTGTAACCAACTCTTACAAATACACAGAATTGAAATCTGAGATTTCCTTCCTCTACGAATTACACATTCTCTTTGCCTTTCAACTCTTTGTTCAGATCAACCATGTAGCAAACTTGTTGCCAAAATATTGACACACTAGTGACCTTTCGAGCAAACCCGGACGAGAGTCATACTATACGATTTTTATGATTTGCCTCCAAATCCTATTATTAATCCAAACAAATCTCTTTCGCAGCATATCAAACATATTTCCTTAATTTTTCTCAAAAGACTGCAACTCTGTTCCGTTTTTCTCAACAAATTGTGCAACTTCGTTTCGTTTTTATTTTTTTCTGAAAAAGTTTACTCTTCAAATTACTTTCAATTTTAACAGTGTAAACAAAATAAGGGGAAGTAGATAAAAGGTGGTAGCCTTTAGTTTGGGTGAGGCCATGCATCTGCAGTGGAGCATATATCTTATTATTATCATTACTGCTGGGAATACCATCGTAATTGCCACATTATCACCATCACTGTCCTCTTTGAAGGTAGAAAAGATGTGCTGTAATGCGACAAAGTAGCTTCGTTGGAATTTTGCTAGCGGTCACTTTATTTTTTTAATAATAGCATCATGATAAAAATGACGAGGCATTAAATGAGAACTTGTTTGTTGGTACGTGTATGTATGATGATAGGGAATGTTGATACTCACACGTTGCGTTTGGTTTGCGCAGTCACCCGTTATATCATAATTATTGTCAAAAAAAATTGTCCAACTTGTATCCCTTCTTCTTCTTTACCGTCTTGAGTAAAAGGTTTGTTGGATTGCTAAAAGATTGTTTTATCTGCTGCTGTCAAAAGGAATGTTACGAACTTACTCACACCATCCATCCCTTCCAACATCACTACCATCGACCATGATGGTTCATTTCTTTCCTCGTGCTATACACACACGCTAAATGTGGTACAAGAAGGAGACCAAACTAGCACATTGCATTATAATGGCTGAGCTAATAATATCTTATGGCTTGGAAGGATTCCGGGAATGTCTCAGAGCGGCGATGGCGATGAGGACTTGGGTGTAAAAAGGGCATACTTGATACTTTGTTGAAGGCCAATGAACGTAGAGCCACAAAATGTTTCTTACATTTTATATGGAGCTGAAATAATAATTGTAGTACTAACAATAATATGGGGTTGTAGTAAGAGTAATAATAATAATAATAATAATAATGAGAACAATAATGACTGCAACGCAAACGGTTTATTTCCTATCTTCGAGTCAATGGGTAGCACAAAAAGCATGGAGTAACCACAACGTTAAGTGTAACTGTTGTTGGTAAGAGAAAAACAATTCAAACGTCATGTCAGTCAATCAGTCAGCAAGTATTTAGGTATGCAGGCAAATGTGTGGTAATGGTAGGATGGTGGATCAATAAATAAGCAAAGTGGCTGGGAAGATGATAGATGAGGACTTTATCAATATTTTTGTTACATATTATGGACGGTTTTTATGGCAATACTAATGAAGTTGCTATTGTAGTCACCGTGTTTATTTGTGTATCTAGAATCACTCGAACTCTCTTGGCCGATTCAATCACTCAGCTTATTTGGGCAATTTTGTACAATTGCTTCAAGATGATGATCACCGTCTAACCGTTTGTACTACATTGAAATTTTGTTGCCATATTTGCAATAGTACGAATACGAATTTCAAAAATTTATGTATTTCCGTAAAGGTAATTGAAATTTCCTGACCAAAATACAAAAATGTCACTTATGAGATTGAAAACTTTTATAAATTTGTTATTCGAAATTGTCGTTAATCATCTTTGTAAAATTAAACTTATTGTTTTTATTTTTTATTTTTGTGTTCTGTATTATGTGGGTTTAATCGTGAGTGATCCAGTTTTCGGTAGTTACTCATTTCCAGTTTGAATTAGTTGAGTTTGAAATCACATTTTCTTTCGAAAACGTATGAAAGTTATACAAAAATAAAATATGCATATATTTTTATTCCATTTATATTTTTCCTTCAGAGGAATGAAGTGACCAGCTTCAAGCTTTTTATATGACAAACAGTGGTAAAAAAGCAGCACCCGATAATTATCTTAATTCCACTCAGAACTAGTTTCTCATGCACATGGTATTCTATGATAATGAAGAAACGTACAAGTTCCATCTCCACCAGCGACAGCATCTAGCACAACTACGACAACGACAAACACTCAACCAACTTTCTGCTGACTTGTCTTGACTACAGATAAGAGATAAGCAAAAACGTCTTTTTACTTGACTTTACTTATCTGGCAATCTGACACGAGGAGTGAGACAGACAGAATAACGAAGGAGTTGACTCAAGTTGTGGGTTGTACAGGGTTGGGAAATGTACACATACATGTTTTCTAAGCAAATTGCAACAGAAAATAAAATCACATCTTTGTGCAGTGAGCTTGTATTCTAGTTCGTGTCATTTCCAAAACAGACAAGATCTCCATTACTCTTCTGCTGGTGTAAAAGCCAGTGCTGGGGTTTTTTATCTCGAATATCACCATCACCACAATTTTAATATAGAATACCACCACCGCCCCCCGCCACAACTATACATTACAATCCCATTACAAAAATAACTGTGAGAGGAGGAGATGGAATCGGGAGAAAGAAATGTGAGAAGAGAGTGCAGCAATCCAAGTGGTAAATACATAGCAGCGGTGTTTGTATATTTACATGTGATCGTGATGCTGATGTGATGTGATATATATTTCTTATAATTGTTGTTATTGTTGATTACAAGGATAACTAAGACGAAGAAGAATCAGCATCATCATCTCTTATTCCAGTCTTGGCGAGGGTAAAAGAGATGATGATAATCAAAAGAGGCAGACGCATCTTCTTTCTCCTACATTTTTTTATGCCAGCATACAAATAAAGAAATAACAGCAAACAAGCATGTTATTCTTGTCTCCATTATATTTCCTGGTTAGGCAAAAGGAAGGCAGAGTATAGTGCATATAAATTATTTGGATGTGGTCGCATGGCGGTAGTGGCGGTTGCTTCTAGCACATAATATTTATTTGTTTCTTGTTTGTAACTTACTTCCTCAGTTTTTTTTCATTCAAGTAAATATATCACATGACTTTCTCCCTGACTATATACGGCTTTTGATGGTGGTGGTGGTGGCAGCGGCGGTGATGATGATCATCCTCAACATGATTTAAAATGAGAATGTAGGGTCTGCAGCGGAAAGCACATAAAAATCGAGAAAAAAAGCTGTGAGGCCGTAGTAGACAGAGGCGTGGGAGAAAGCGAAAACTGCGAGAACGTGCACTATGACTGTACACACGATACGATTTTAGCCAAGTTATTATATGTAATATCAGTGTATATATACGGACATATGGATACAAGCAAACATAAAATCTCATGAATAGGGTAACCGTCCATGCGTCCCATAATCATCACCATCATCCTCTCCAATCCATTGCTTTTGACTGAAGCAGTGAAGCCGACTCTGACTAGTATATGGATTGTTTGCCTGCACATACTCTGCTGTTTCCTGTTCGCGTCGGTAAACAAGTTGTTGTTGCCCTTGCCATTATTATTATTATTATTATTTCGTGCTCCTTCTTGCTTGATGGAGTGAGGATGTGAGAACTATATCATGTAGTTGTGGTTTTAGTCTATGGTCTCGTCTATGATGATATACAGGAAAAATCATCTTGTTTTCAGCTTCCATGTCCCCGCCTGTTAAAAATACCAAAAGTTAAAACGGTCATGTCTGACCGCCATATCTTGGTTTTTTAATTAAAAAACGTTTACATTTAAGTGTCATACATGCGTCGCATTAGCAACAGTTCTTGTGAATGTCATTATATATATATAAGCATACCTACTTAAACATAATGAGAAAACAAGACAGGAAGACAATACAACTTTAAGAAGTTGTCACTTTCGCCTACCTACAAACTCCTTTGTTTTACTTTCCTCTCCTGTCTTTCTTCTAACTTTATTGTATAGTAGGCATACATATTATACGATGTTTAGCAAAACAAAAAAACAAAAGTTTTTAGAAGGGAAGAGGATTTTATATTTTGTATTCCTCAAGAATAAATTATTGTTACAGGTTGGAAGTTTTCAAGTTGCAAGAAGACTTGTTTAAAAGTCCTCGCAGCATAGCAGCAGCAGAAACAAGACTAGCAGAGCAGTCGAATAAATTGTATGAAGGAAACATGAAGTGATAGAGATATCATTGTTCTCTGAGAATTTTGATGCTATTATAGGAAATATAATACCAGTATTTATTATTATACATTACTATATACATAATTTATATTATATTCCGAGCTCATTGTCCAAATGTAGGTAAACTTATTTAACTCGAGAGGAAATGACACTGCTTCTATATAAAGCTTGCACAATTCTTGCACAATGCTTGCCATTATGCTTGCACAATTCCCTCCCAAGAGCAAAAAACGGAAGTCTACCTACGCTCACTATATTACATACTGTATCATTGATGCTTCAACTTGGATACATACTGCCCCATGATCTTCTCATCGATCCACCAGGTATACTGCACATAAAAATCTCATATAAAAAAGCCAGAGAAAGATTCTTTTCAGTTAGTATGTGATTTTGAGTTCAAGTTGGAGATTATGTTCTAAATGTAAAAAGATAATCACATAACGTAACCTGACATACAACAAATTCATGCCTTTCTCCCCCCCCCAAAAAAAAAACCTTTCACCCATGTCAGTACACTTGCTAGTTTTATTTTGTTGGGTGACACACCATTTAATTTTTCTTACGCAGAGTTTACTAAAAAATGTACAATGTTTTTTTTGTATGCCTCTTTGACCTATTTAACTTGCTCTTTCAAAACTTAATAAGATAGTCATGCAAAAAAAATTATGACACCTTTTACACTTTTTCTATCCTTTTATAATAAATTCTCCAAACGAAAACGAAATGAAAGGAGAAAACGAGCAAAGTAGAGAAAAGAAAACAGTATATAATATGGCGTTTGTTGCTTTAAAGTTGATGATACGATTAAGTAGAGGAGAGTTGAACAAAAAAAAGTTAGGTACACACACATTTTTGCTTTTTTCTCGCTTAAATATTGTAAAAAACATGAGCACATTTATCATATCATACATAAGAATCTTACCAGTAATTTGTTTTTCACACCAACTTACCAACATCCTTTCCTTCAAGAAAAAAGGAGAGAAAAATATGCTGCCGTGATAAAGGAAAATAAATTTTGTTTATGTGCAACGGATTTATGTGCTCACAAGGTTGATGGAGAAGACAAGGAAAGAGAAATGGTGATGATGATTACCATCATTATTATATGATATGATATGATCATGGTGTCTTGACAATGTAAAGTGGAAGGGCATGTTGCTTATATAATAATCATAATAATATCGAGTGAGAGAGAGAGAGAGAGGGAGAGAGAAAAAAAACGTTTGTCGTATCGTCGTCATCACCAAAAGAAAATTGTGTAAATAATTTAGCAACAAAAAACATTTCATGTGAATGATACGTATGACATGTTTGGAGGAAGTGAGGAGATGAGATATGGAATATTATGTAAAATCATTCCTCTGGACTCTATGCATACTTATCATTCTCGTTTTTTTTCTTGACAAAATATGCTTGTGTGAAAATTGAGAAAAAAAGAGGGCTTATATATACTCATATTATTAGGCTGTTATACTCAAAAGCTCGCAACTACACATAATATGCAGTTTTTCAAGTGAGCCAAGTAGAAGAGACCAAAAACGCGAAAATAATCCGAGAAAAAGTGAGCTAGTCACTCTTTTTCTTCCTTTATCCGGTCTCCAGTCAATGTCTTCTGCTCCTCCTTGTAGCACTCTTAGCTTTACCACTATTATTATTATTACTTATATGACATGTGACTACATGACATGTATATATACATACATTTATATCCAAGTTTAATGGCGTTTAAGGAGGAACATATCATGCATGTGTTGTGTGTGTGAGAGAGAGTTTATACCCAACCAATTTTTCTCTCCAACAATTTTAAAGATATGGATAGTTGGGGAAAGCATATGTTCCTTTAGATAAAAACGTGTGTCCTCACAGTTCAAGTCAGTCCTCTCTGAGAAGAGAGTGGGTAGCGAGAAAAAGCTGCGAATGAGGCACCACATATCCCATACTTTACTGACTTTACTTGATTTGAATGACAAGGGAAAGTAGTAAGGAGCATCTGCTGCTCTGCTCAAAAGACTCACTTGAGATGCCACTATAAATACATATACTTCTCTACGATGAGAGGGGAAAAGAGGAGCAGACATTTTATAGTATCATATTTATGTATCCATTCCACTGGCATTTAACTGCTCTTACCTATATTCCTATTCCATAGCATAAATAACGGGTATACAATGGACTTTGAGAATATAAAATGCACCATATACATTTCTTATAGAAAGGCTCTCTCTGCCTCTTAAAGAAAGGTTGTTGCAAGTGACGCCAAAATCAGTTATAAAAGTTGCAAAAATGATGCTGACTCATTCTTGGAGAATTGGGACGAGGGACAAAATGAAAATGGTAGCAAAAAGGGAGAAAAATAAGATTCTTTTTTTTTCTACATCATTATATTAGTATATATGATTATTATTGCCATTATTATTGTGTATAGTGCTGCTGGGATTTAATACGAGGGGAAACTACTCACTTTATCTTCTGTCAAAAGAAAAAGGGCTTCGTGGGAGTCTTGTTACTGAAAGCTAAGATCGTGACAGATAGCATAACATGTTGTACATATATTTGGGTAAGCGGCGGTGGAGGTTCATTCACATATTTTACTACATGGCTGTTGCTGCTGCTGCTCATATGTTGTATTGTTGTTGGTTGGAAGTGGGAGTGTTTATCTTGACACATGTTGTCCAATACAAATGACATTTGTTACATGTGTAAAAAGCAAAAAAGTAATGTTTGTAATCGTCATTCATGTCATCATCAAATTCATTGCAGCATCACAATCCTCCACGTTTACCATTTAAATAAAGATCATTCTTTTTTTCTCTTCAACTTTCCTTCCTGCGGAATACATGCTATTTTGGGATTTACATTTAACTCGTCATCACATCATTTTAAAAGCTTAATATTTGGAGAGATACCACAAGAGTTTATCTTTTTTTTTGCTGAACTTTGCGAAAATCCAAACTTTGCAAAACTTTTCACTTTCGTGGTTTAATAAGCCAACATGAATTTGTTTAAAAAAGTTATATTCACTGCTAAAATTATCAACTTTTCCACTCCCACACAAATCTAAATATACCATACATACAACATATGTTCGTTTAACAAATTAAAAAAGGTTATGAAGATATGTTTTCATTTTGATGAATGTTGAATCCGGATCTGCAGAAATTAATTTGTACAGGTACGTATTAACATAGACGTATGCTTATGCATACAAGCACAATATTTTGGTGTGCTGTTTTTTAAATCTTTTTTTAAAAAGAGAGATTAAACCAGCTACTCTATTTTTTTTATCCCATCCTTATTCTCGCATCCCACGCCACCACTACCACAGCTATACAAGCACAGCACAAACAAACACACGGCAAGAAATTGGAAATGATTTAGGAGGCATATAATAATCTCAAAATAAGAAGAGAGAACAGTGAATTGAGATTCCTTTCCTTTTTATTCCTACGTTCGAAAAGGAACAGTGCAATTTTTCAAATGATAAAAAAACCGTACAACCCGGGTCGCGGAGGCAGCAGCACCGACAACGTGATAGCATTATATAATATTATTATTACATAGCCCCGCTCTTTTTCATTTTCACGACAGCCAACCTTCATCATCATCATCTTTTCTTCTTCGTCCTTCTTCTTATTTCCCCTTCATGTAGAATGCATGCATGACTTGGGATAATAAAAAGGCGCAACTTTTTCCCCCTCTTTTTTTGCAGCGAGTCATTTAGTATTCCAAGACATATGCCTCTGCACGTTGTACCAAGAAAACCCGACCATATATATAGTGTACCAGCTTAACACTTGCACTTCCTTTGTCCTTAAAAAAATTCCGCGTCTTCTACTTTTTGCTATTGTTGTTGATGTGTCCTGTGCGCTACTAAAGGCAATCTTACCAGCAGCAAGACGAGAACCTTGCCTCAGCATTTTTTTGTTCAGCAGGAAGATAAAAAGAGGATCAAAGGTAACAATATTGTCTTGTTCATTACCCAACTATTTCTTCTTTAGACCTCATCTTTTTTTTGCTCGCATCATAACAGTCCATTTTTATTATTTCTATGTCTACAACAGTAATAATAATCATCATCATCATCACATCATCATCATGTGTAATAATAAGAGTAACGAGTAGATATTAGGGTATTCCAACTTCATGTTGATATTCATGATCATTTTGTAACATCATTTTATATTTTGATGTAAGTAGACTGTATAGTCAGCAAACTCCCATCCATCCAACTCTGCAAGCAACGGGGTAGCGACGAAGAGTACACAAACAGCAGAGCGTCAGGCGTGAATGCATATGCAAATAAAAATGAATAGGCTGTGTGGAATAGGTTGGGACGATGAAGTTGAAATAATGGTGATCATGATGCTGATGTTGATGATAGTAATAACTTGAAAAAAAAATTATATTATTGTCGTCGTCTTCCAAGTACTTACATTGACTTTTTGGCTTATTCATTTGTAAATTTTCTTCATTTTCGGGAAAATGAAATGGATATTTTTTTATTACGCAAATAACTTTGTGTGCCCAAATATCATGTCATTAGTCAATGTAATTTCCTGAAAAGAAAAAAGGGATGTGTATAAAAAATGGCTCGTTTTGTTTGCATAATAATAATAACAATGACAATTAAAACGTGAGAGTGAACAATATGGTCAATGGTGTTTTTTAAGTGGCACATAAAAAGGCAGTGTACTACAAGCTTTTATGGAGGCTGATGTCCAGCTGTTTTTCTGGTAATTGCTAAAAGCGAGACGGGAAGAATATATATATTTTTTTTGCAGCCGCGCCTTTCTCACCGATGATGGTTGATGGTTATGACTCATATTTGTTTTTATGAATAGTAGTATTCCTGCTCCACTGCATACAAGCTTCTTTTCAAAGTGACTGCATCGATGATGATGACTATGGCTATTATAAGAAAATGTAATTTTGATTTGGGGCGTCACAGGTTCAATTTCACTTGAGCTGATGAAAAGGAATAATAAATTAAGTTGAGTACTTTCATCATGTGAAATAAATAGATATTTTTATAAGTATGTGAACAGGAGTATGTCGTTCGAATTGTAATAAAGACCAATTAAAATTGGACTATAAGTAGCAAGTACATCCTAAGTACATGTTAGTGCAAGCAGTCAATTTTGGCATTCGATTTACTTTACTGTCACTTTTCCTTTGTTTTAGCTTCGGTTTCATTTCTCCATCAAAAATAATTTATTGGCCAACCCACTACACACACACACCGATATGCTGAGTAGCTCTGCAGATGGGGTTAATAAATACATACATGTATGGAAATGGTGGAACCACTTTGACTTGAGCTCATCATCAAATAATATTTAATCATCGTCATCATCATCATCGGGTTTTTGCAATGGCAGCGGAACGTCAAACTTTTGTAGCGCTTATTGACTTTGTGTCGTACCATTTTGTTCTCATATCTAAATATTTGCGTTTGCATTAGCGACTTATTTCCTATGTCAACCTTTCACTGGACGTGGGCGTCATTAAAAGGACGTGTGTTTGATCGGCTTTTTTCATGCGACACTGAACCCAACTCACTTGTCTTGATGTTTCCATTTAACAAGTATGTGTGTAAGGTTGTATGTGGAAAGAAAGGTGTGCTGGTAGAGCTCGACAGTTATGGGATGATATGTAAATGTTGGGTTACTTAATTGAAAATGATTATGGGTGAGATGTATGTGTTGCAACAAAGTTTTCTCCCACCTTTCACTTTTAGTGATGTGTGTAACTTTTCATCAAATATTCAGGGTGTGTATATCACAACAAAAAAGAGGAGGAAAAATAAATAAATACTTGGTAGTAAAAGTTACATGTGTGTACATTTTAAGGGTTCATCGAAACAACTCTCGCTATTGTGGCCTCCTCTTTGGCAAGTCGAAAAAGTGTATATATAACTCTCACGAGAAAGGTGAGGAAAACAACCACATGTTTTTCGAATGGAAGAAAGAAAGAGTCTATAAATCGGCTCAGTTACTTTTTCAACATTGGCTATCACCCTCTCAAACAAAAAGGATTTTCTTCTTTAGTCTCAGTGATAGATAACCGCTTTTAAAGGATCTCTCTACTTTCAATGTTTACACTCGACTTTATCTCAGTCATGCTGCTGTCTCAGCTCAGTTCAGTTTGTCATAAAGTCACCATGATCATCATCTTCTTCTTCACATCTTCGATTTCACCTGGACCGCTCTTCTCCTTCTATTTTTAAACATTTCCTTCTCTCGTTTTATATCCTTTCCAGTTTCTATTTTTGTAAATCAGGCAGAAAGTTTTTTTTGTTTTGTTATGGATAAAAATCTCATCTTGTTCTCCTCTCTCCTCAATTCCTCTGCAAATAGTTTATTTTTTGTGGAGTCTCCAACTAAAACTGTATGAACTACTAAACTAACAAGTCTGTTCCACTTGGAGCAAAGAATAACGATGATGGAAGTTGGAGTTTCCATGAAGGAAACTCATGTCACAAAACAATACAAAAGGATGGAGTAAGTGTAAATAAAACGTAAATAAAATGTTACGTATTGTTTTTGTATTGTGTATTTATATATTGCCGAGATTGCATATTGTTTTTGCTTACAATGTAAGTTAAAACCTGATGCGAAGCATATTGCATTCCTCCCCCCACTAGTTATGTTTGGGTGCTCTCTGATTAACAAGAGTGAGGTCGGGAAAGAGAAAACCATAAACTTCAAATAAGGAACTTATTAGCAGGGAAAGTTCGTTCTATTAACTTCACTAAATAAATACATGGTCAACTTTGTTCAAATCCTTTGTATTTTGTTTCAAATTCTCTAATTATCTAGTTTGGAATATTATTATGAAAAAGAGAATGAAATTAAATTTATCAACACTATATCCAATACAATCAACTAAGCTGATTTCCTTCAGTTAAAAAAAAATATACATTTTAGTTATTTTTCAAGTCATAATATTTTTATTACCATACATTTTTCTTTTCTTTTTAAAGTTGGACTGCTTTGGAAGAAAGTTGGCAACTTGGTCTCTTCCTCTTCTCTACCAATATTACCAAATCGACCTACAAAATATATTTATGAAATCAGCACAAAACTTCTTTTACCCTTGCTCAGCAAAATTTTTATACCAGGTTTCATTTTCCGGACAAGAAAGATTTTTTTTTGTAACGACACCTGGTCGTTATTTTTATTTTTCAATATTGCATTTCTTTTTGCAAACACACGTTCTACTATGCAAGCTGCCATGCTCACATTCTCCCGTTCAAAGCATCTTATTCAGCTTACATATTATAATAATATGCTGATGCAGCACCGTCTTCAACGGTCAACATCATCCTCCTCATTCTCATCGCCTTGCACTGTGTGTGTGTATTTCTGTTGTTGATGTCGGTTTCTTGTCGGTGCGATGTGAACAAAGGAATGTGAAAAAGCACAGGTTTTACCTGCTTGCTAATGCTATTAATGCACAAAATCCTTTAACTCGAACATTTTCCCATTCTCTGCCCTGCAGTATAAGTTTCACAACTTGTGAATCACAAGTATGTATTGTTGTTTATTTGCATAATCAGTGCCTATACAATACAACACACAAGAGAGAGAGAGAAGATCAGGATGATGATGAGGAAATCCAAATATTGCTTGTATTTTGTGTTCCACACTTTGGGAATGAAGGAACCCATGTTATCGTGTAACATTCTTTCGTTCTTGCTCACTTTCATCTCATCTCACGTAGCGTTTCGTCGAGCTGGCAAACACACACACACACACCTATACAGCTCATTTCTGTGTAAACTCTTAATTAGCATAATTATCAACCAAAAACGTAAGGGCACAACCTACAGAAAGGGGTTTGCTTGTGCTGCTGCTGCTATTTTCACAAGAGAGCCGAAGTGAAGCCTTATTCTCACCTTCTCTCTTCCCTACGGGATGCATAATGTGTTTTGTACACAAGAGGCCAGATTGAGTAATAATAATCTTTTTAACAACATCACCATCAACCAACAAAAACTTTGTGAGAAATTTGTACAGATGAAAAGGAGAATGAACGTGTGAACTGCTTTCTTTTGAAGAAATCGTGAAAGTTGTCCAGATATATTTTCCAAAAGAGAAAGAAAACATGGATTCTACCAGCAGATTCTTCTTGTTTTGTTGCATGCAAATAAATATATTTGTTTACTGATTGTTATTAATTTTTAGACATTTTCAGGCATCGTTTTTTCAATACCAACTAATTGAGTTCGCCTTTGGGTCATTTTTTAAAACAAAAAATAGAGAAATAAATTTTGTGTCTCACCTCGTGTCTAACCTTTGTCGAGGATGATAATGATGATGAAGTATGATCATGCTTGAGTTGCTAAAGCACACTGAATACTTTTCTACCTCTACACAGGTTATTTGACTACTGGACGAATATTTTTTTTGTAAAAAAAGAAACTTGCTAGCCAACTTTTTTTTCTCTGTTGGACTTGGCGATGGTTTGTGTGTCTGCTGGTGTCTAGATGTATATGCTTCTCGTTTTTTCAATATTTTTCGCTACAAAGTAGAGTAAAATATATATATATCTAAAGTGCGCAATATAATAGATTCTACATCTTTCATGTGAACATGTTATGTATTTTCACTCATTCTTCTTTCTACCCCCCCCAAAGATAGCTAGGAAAGATGGGTGACTTGTATGTATTCTTTCTTCTTTCATCTTCTTCTTGTTATGTATCACCTTTTCACCTTTCTTATTCCTCTTTTTTCTCTCTTCCCATCCAAAACCTCCATCAGAACTCAAACATTACTTTGTTCCCTCGCCCATTTGTTAGCGTCAGCTATCACGCAAACTGTTTTTTTTTCACCAAGCCTTCCTCCAAAAGTAAAAGATCATTCTGCAGCAGCAGCAGCAAGCCAAAATGATGAATTCAACATACACACGTACACATCTTTCTTTGCACATATACTTACATGCCTGCTTGCTGCCAGTTACATTCGATTTTTCTACTCGCCATCACCATCGGCGTATAACTTGTCCGTTTTTTCACGAAGAAGAAAAAGGATTATAAGTAGAAAATATGTCTGCTGAAATAACATTATTATTATTATTTTATACATATATATATATATTTGTGTTTAAAAGGATAATACGTATAGCCTATATGTGGATACGTGGAGATGGGAAGCGAGTGGCAAGAGGAAAATGGGAGTTTTCCATGAACAGTTCTCCATCTTCTTGTTTTTATTTAGAGAAGCAGGTAGGTAAAGGTATAAGTAGGTAACAAGA
Source organism: Paronellides praefectus (assembly GCA_027744595.1). NCBI lineage: Eukaryota > Metazoa > Arthropoda > Collembola > Entomobryomorpha > Paronellidae > Paronellides > Paronellides praefectus. The sequence goes on from JAITYZ010002990.1 coordinate 20,531, forward strand.
TTTCTCAGCAGGAAAGAAAAACTGTCATTTTGAGTTGAGTTGATGTAGAGTTGTTGACTGTTGAAAGGTGAATGCATACCTACTACACATACAAACACGAAGAGTTTTAGAGTAATAGCTCCCTTGAGACTCACTCAGAAGCAAACAGGATGATTCTTGTGTGTGTTTCGATACACACGAGGAAGACATGACGTGTCTGTCTAGATTCTGGATACATAAATACCTTCAACATCCATACTTCAGTCAAGTCTCCTACCTTTTACTATTATTCTTGTAGGAGGAGAAGGAGGAGGAGGATGGATGAATACGTTCCTTGAAAGAAAGGAAGATGCATATAAATAGCAATTATGTTGAACCTGAGAGCCACATTTAAATCTACACTAACCTACCCTTGTTATTATTACCAATATAAAACTAGCATGTATTATACTTTATGTAATGATGTACATTTATAGTGAGCAATAATAAGGTTTGGCAATCATGCCTAATAATAATATAATCAAAAATGTATGAATTTTAGTTGTTGGAGGTTTTCAGTATCCACCCACTACCAAGTTATGTAACAAGATTTAAATAAACACTAACAATATCATCATCATTAAATATTCCTGAATAGTTGGTTAGGTATAAAGTATTAATACAGCGTTATATATACGCCCACTCACTCTACATTTTAAAAGCAACGAGTAATTGTTTAGCATGTCATAATAAATGTTTACATTTTTAATTATGTTTGTGTCGTATGCAATATGTTTGTAAACAGATGTAGTATAACAACATCTTTAGTTTGGACAAAATATAATACAGAATATTTTAACAGGCACAAGAACACATTTTGTCTATCATCGTAGCAAAAGTTAATAACTTTAAGTTATACACTATCTACGGCGGAGGTTCTACGCTCTGTCTACCTTGTGCAAATATTTTGAAATGAAGCAACAAAACAAATAATCATAAAAGCAGAGCTAAAAAAGGAAAAACTTATCTTCTTCTTTCTTCTTATCCTTTACTAGCTGTGTCCTTATTTATTATTTCTTTATTATTACACCTTGTGAATATTTTGTGAATGTTAAGAAAGAGATTATTGTACAAGTACAGAGTACACATACACAATCTAAAAACTAAACACACACAATATATATATATAATGAATAGATTGAAAAGTTTCCCGTTGCCAAATACATTTTCAAGGCGTACATATTAATTTAGGTATCCGTGTTCCCAACTTTTCTTGTTCTTTTTCTGGGAACCCATTTGCAAGGAATCAACTCAAACACAAGTTTGTACACAGTACACAACATATAATCATCGGAGAAGTGTGCAGACAACAACGGCTTTATAAGCAACTTGTAAGAAGCTCTACCAAGAAATAAAAAGAAAATCTCTGTCTGCCCTCACGCAACGCTTCTGTTTGATAAATCTCCCATTTGACAAATTACTTTCTTTCGAATTACATACATATTTTGCTGAACATGTACTTAGCCTCTACTCATTACTTGACATTTTGCAATGCACACCAATATCATCCTCACTAGCAGCGTTGAAGATGGAACTTTTAGTTATTTAAATAAAAATAAAGAAGGAAGTGTGAAGGGATATAAAGTTAGCCAAGATTATAATAAAAGAGTAATATAAATTTTTTTTTTTGAAGTAAATCAGTTTTTGTCACAGTTACATGGCCATTTATTATCATAACGAAATAGAGATGATTAAGTGAGAAGGAGAGATACCTTGTCGTAGAATTTAAATATGGAAATGTAATATGTAATGTAATGTAATATGCCTCGTCCAAACTATTTATTTTGCCTTCTGNGTAAATAAAAAGGGAAAGGGACACTAGCGAGTATAACAGATTGTTGGAGAGAGATGCTCCCAAAGGAATGCAAAGGGCATTTTGGCTTGCAGGCTTAATTTTTACGTGTCTTTCCGACTCACTACCAACTCATGGCAAAAAATATATGCATCCGTCATCATTAAGAAAACTAAGCACTTGTTCTGTCTTCTTTCTGTCTCCTCCTTCCAAAACTGCATGTCTGGTTATTCTGTTTTTGTTTTTATGGTGATTCTCGGTTGACAACTTTTAGTAGTAAGGGAAAGGAAGGATCAAAGTATTTATACACATGTGTAATGCATACTGATGAAAAATGTTGTGCCTCTTGAGAGAAAGAGAGGCAGTGGGACAGAGATAGACAGAGCTCCCAGCGTTTCAAAAAACCTCATGCTTTCTGTTTCGCTATCTGTGTCTGTGTTGCTGTTATGTATTGTAGGGATTCCCATGGAGAAAATGCACAAAAAACAAGACGACAAAGGCGTTGCACGCAGTTACTTTGAGAAAAGTGGATAAATAAAAGACATCCTCTTTATAAATTTGTTCAGCCTTTTCCATTCCTCTTTCCTATACATCATAATATGCCACTCTTAGCCAAGTATTTATTGAATACCTACATAGCTTTATTTATTAGCTACCGACAGCATTTCATATTGATGAGGTGGTTGGTGGGATCTCCATGTTTGTCCGTCTATCTGTCCATTATCAAATGAGCTTCTTTTACTTATTACGAGAGACATTTGAAAGGAACACAGGACAGGTGCACAAATGCTAAGAAATCGACCACGACTTGCAGAGTTTATTTGATGTTTCACCACTGATCGCTACATAAGCTCAAGAAGCTCCTGTACGCGAACCTGTGGGAGTGTACTTTCACCCCCTGAGGCTGTTCCTACTGGCGGCATTGGTGCAGAGGCCACGGATATTGTTTGATGCCATAGCATCTGCAATGTATTTACTTCAAAGTGTGTACTTTTATGCTAATCATCTTGCTTTTAGTAGTTATTTATATCAGGTCTTGAACAGGTTTCGTATTATGATTTTATTATTTCGAACACGTATTTATATATAAAAAATCACATGGGAGATATACATATACATATATACCTATGTAATCATATATGAAGACAGAGTAAAAGTAAAGTGTTGTGAAAGTACACAGTTAGGTGGAGAAAGCGGGGAAAACAGCACAAGAGTACTTTTGAAACCACTTACTCATTACCATTACAGGTTACCCAACCACTCATTCTACTTGTGGTACTAAACTACTGATTCGCTGAGCTCACCTTTTTGACTACTGTTTTCAGAACAAACTTGTTCATATATTCTATTTACCTTGCTTCTTCCCTGTCACACATTTGCAAACACTTTTGTTCGAATAAGTGAGTCATATAAGCTTATGAATATTCAAAAAAATTTCAAGAACATCTTATTTTCCTACTGACCACATCCTGTCCTTCTTGTTATCGTCCTCATTTTGAACAATTTTAATATTGTGTGTATTTTTGTTAGTTTTAGTGTCAGGGGAATTAAAGGGCAGAGGAGGAAAGATTCAAAAATAAACATCCTTTGCCAAATAAGTTTCTAAAATAAATTTTATTATACTAAGCAATCCTTCTATTGGAATGTAACTTTTATAAAAATATAATTTGCAACTTTTAGCCTGTGCGTAAGTTTATATAGGTACCTATCTACCATTGTACAAGAAAATGCGCACTAGCTATTATATTGATGAAATGTGTGATGGGGTAAAAGTATTTTCTTCAGCATCAACAATGAATTATTTTTAAATGGATAAATGGATTTAGGATAGGAGGAAATAAACAAACAAATTATGGTTGTTGGGTTGGTATATCGTGGGTACCTACATGTGCTTTCTATGCGTATTTTATCCAACAACGCTTGAAATGTTTTGTCAAAATCAAAAAGTACCCACAGGATCCTATTTTTCTATATAGGTCTTTTATTTTAAGAAAATTGTAGGAAGAATCCTGGTCGTGAGGGTTTCTTAATCAATTAACCTCAACCTACGCTAAAAGAAGTTTATATAAAATCAATGAATTTTACCATCATTATTTTGGTCTGAATATGTATGTACATATTTTATTTATGCGCTAGGAACGTATCTTCTATGATAGTGTTTTTGTTTTGGGAAAATATGGGCATTAAAAAGGAAATTTAAGTTCAAATATAAAATAAAATGTAATAAATAAAATATAATAAAATAATACAGTAAAATACAAGTACAATATGATTCAGTTGTAATCTGATTGAACATTCAATTATTTTCCATTCTATCTATCACAAAAATAAATATGTGTAAATACACATACACATGTGTGTATGTAATACAAATAAACGCTATGTATGAAATCTCGGACATACTCAACAAGGAATTTTGGCGTGATTTTCACATAAGATATTATAAAAGCTCGCTCTTTTCTTTCGTTTTTAATATTGTCAACCTGTAAATGAAAAGTAACTAGCTTATTATTACTGTGCGTAATAAATTACCTATGTGGGCATGCTTGGTTGGTTCCAGATTCTTTTTTCTTTTTACGTCATTGTACAGTACTGTCTCAATCGTTCACTTTCTCTTCATAATAATAGCTTCTTCTTCTACTTCTAAAGGTTCAAATAAGCTTTATGTTCTTACCCATTTCTCTTTGAAATTTGCTAGGGCGAAATAGATAATCAAAATTTAGCCTCCCACTCTCTCTACTTGCACAACCAGCTTGCTCAATTATAAATACGTATAAGGACGGTCATCTTCGAAAACCAGACCCCCACCTCATCCCCCGGAGGTAGGGATGGGAAAATGTTTTTTGATTCAATCATGACATAGGTATATCGTGTAACATATCATTCGAAACGTCTTTGTGGTTAGCATTGACACGAATGTCACAAAAGCGCTTCTTCTGACAGTTTAATAGGGTTTATTTATAATGGCGTTAAGCAGAATAAAAAAGGATGAAGTTTTTATTGGAAAACATATGCATAAAAATAAGTATTCTTTTACTCCGAAAATAAAAACTTTTCACAGATTTTTCATACGAATAAAAAACTCAACACAAAATTGAAGAACTATGGTATATTTAATATTCTGCAGAAGTATATTATTATTATGAGTCCCTTACCATCACTTTGCGACTAACGCTGTTTAAAATACATGTTAAAGTATAAACTACTTGTCAAATAAATGCACATTTGGCTGATACTTTTCATTTTAAAAAAGTAATTAAAATTAGAATGTTATGTACAAAATTATAATTCTTTTCTTGTTTTTGTTGTGTTACAGGTTCTGACTAAACAGGATATGAAAAAAGCTGCTGACACAGAGTCATTAATACTGCCGCCCCTCTTATTGGACTGTTTTTGAAGGCTGGCGCGAGAAAGAGTTGGTTCAAAGCAAACTTGTTCGAATCCATTTCGTTTCAGCAGGCAACAAGCATAAAGCCGCTAGATTTCTTCCACAAAACTACATACCTGCTAATTTTGAGCGCAGGAAGAAAACAACCCATCACCAACAATTAAAATATATATACATATTTCACACAAACGCACAAAAGTAAAAATGAGTTGTCCATTTGCAAGACCCCAGCAGAATAATGGAAGCCCAGCTTCTAATTTACCAAAAAGAGCTCCCTTTGTGAGGACCAATACTCTGGGACAGTGTACTTCCGAAGATCTCAATTTATCGACCTTAAGTGCAGCCATTGTCGCGCTGATTATTCCCCAGGTAAGAATTGTACACATTTTCACTTGGAAAACAAACTTTTGGAAATGATCCAAAAATCAAATAATCATGTTTACCTCTTTGGCTTCAATCCATACTCATCTGATCATTTTGCATGTATTCATGTATTATTAAGCCCCAAATTAGTAAGTACATCTTTACGTAAACTGTTTACAAATATTGTAAGCACGGTATTATTATTGGGAGAAAAGTAAATAAATACATAAATTGAGATTTAAAAGGAAATCAGAGGAAAACAAGCCCCACAAAAGCATTTTCTATATATTGTTGTTGTTGTTATTATTATTATTATTATTGTGGTTTCCTGTGAGTATTTATCCATTCCATCTCTACCCCTCATCTCTTTCCATGGTAGCATTGGACGAACCAGATAAGTTTTTTAGTTCAAATTTCCTGTGATGTGTTTTGTGTGCTGATTAGGATGGTGGTGGGAAGGAAGTTTAAAAGCAGAAACGGAATGTTTGTTGTACGATAAGCCTCAGCGCTCTGACATCCATCCATCCACATGGCAAGATCACAAACAAATGATCACGAATCGTTTCATTTCTCCATTCCTCTGCTGCCTTTTCCCTGAGATTACGGAAATACATGCCTATACAAATATGCAAGCTTTTAGAAGTATACAGAGGGCTATCTGTAATCCGTACGTAAATATGTGTACACACACTCAAATACGAAATGGAACCGCATATATCTCTGCGAATTAGCAACATCATTGATTTCGCTATTCATCAGTTACGCAGGAGATTAAAATCCAAACTAACAGCGTAATAACAACACAAATATACATGTGTGCATGTATCTATGTGCTTTTACAGTAAAAATCCATATTATGTAAAGAGACAAGCAAATTTTGGAGAACTGTTATTTGTGTGTTTGTGAGCGTAGATTTGGTTTGTTTGAAAGTCGGGCTGCTACTGAATCAGCCATTAAATCATACACAGATAATTTATGGAAATCACACAAGTCTCGTTTCAACTCTTTTACATTTTCCATTTAGCTCTTTGACTGTTTGAGTGTATGCGAGTGTGCGAGTTTTCTGTCTCTGTAGTTATTGAGATTACGCTATCAGCTATGAATTTGTTGTCATTATGTGTTATGGTTGTTCTGCTGACCTCCTCGTACTCTTCCTTTGTGGTGGTGGTGGTGTAGTCTGTTTTTACTCTCAATTTCCTCATCCCCTCCAACATTTTACCTTTAGTATTCCCATGAATGATTAAATGCATGAATACGCACAAAATTGATTCGAAACGTTTCATTTGCACCAAAAGTGGCATAAACAGATAGAAAGAACCAAATCCACATTAGTTTTTACAGCAGATGAGCAAATCTGTTCTCTCCACCTTTCCCTCATGTCATCAGCAGTAGTGCAGACCATCCTTATCGGCATGGCATCATTCTCAGAATCATATCCACTTTTTCGCAATATATCCACATAATATGCTTCAAAGATTCCTCCACACCAACAGGCACACACACGGCTACCAAACAAAGCTATAATCGTTTATGAAACAGTTTTTGTTGTTTTAGTGGTTGATATTTTAGTAGTAGTAATACCCAACCCAAAAACTCACACACCGCTCCCAATGTCCGCATTCTTTACAAACAATACCAACAACAACAACAACAACAACAACAACAACAACTGGAGTAAAATGTCTTAGTCACACAGGTACATTGTAAAGTCTATTTTCCAGAATGACGTGAAATAGAGTTATGTATACTGTAGCACACATTTTACTATACGAGAAATATAAGTTTGTGTACTTTGTTTGTTTTGAAGTGGCGGTGGCAGATGGATGAAGGTAGTAGTGGTAGATATAAGGATGTCTGCCGGTATGTGGTAGTAAATAAGTAGGTAGCAGGTGATGTAATAGGATTTCTCTCTCTCTCTCTCTCTCCAAAATGCCATTGGAATTGGAAGAAGAACTACAACAACAGCAACTTTGCACTTACACATTTACGCATTTGTTTGTAAGTTGAACACTTGTAAAGTCAGTCCGCCGTAGCAGCAGCGTAGTGAAATACACAAAGTTTACTCTTTTTTAAGTAGATCAGAGCAGGCCAGCAGGTCTAGTTGGATCTCTCTGGTTTTCGGAGGGCTGCTGTGCTATATGGTCCCAAGTTGTATTTCAACTTGTTTTACATTAATATACAGTGCACACTCTACTAAAACGTGTATCATGTATCATCCTCGTAGTAGACTAACGAACAAGAAGGATGGAATATAATATTCAGTTTGAACAAATATTTATCAGCTTGGTATGGATGGTATAATAACATACATATATATTTATGTATAATAGCCATACTTTCACCTATACAATACCAACATCAGTTGTATCAGAGTTACTGTTGTGACTGGAATGAGTGTAATTGTGTTTCTTCTCTCTCAGCAAATTTCGTCGGTTGTTGTTTTACTTTCTACTTGAATTACTATTTCACTCAAGTCTAGTCAGAGATGATGATGCTACTATACCTTCTTTATCTGCGACTACTGCAATTATCTGACTGCTGCGCTGGCTACTTATACCTTGTTATAACACTTGACTACCTGTATATTATATATTTCCTCATGTTGAGCAGAGTAGAGAGAGAGAGAGAGGTAGCAGACATGTTTTTTTTAAAGTATACAGATGGAGTAAATGGTTATTTAGGTGTAAAAAAGTAAGTTGGCTTAACAAGGAAAATTTCATAAATTGATGTATTTTTTCACTTTCTCTAGGTTGTGTAATTTCACCTGCGCGGTTTATGAGTTTTATGAGTTTTGTGTCAGCATTACGTGAGCATGAAGAGATACTTCCTACCTGCTTAACTATATATATCTCTCCTACTTCAACTTTCATGATGCTTATTGTTTCCTTCTAAAAGCATTTTCACCAGTTTCGTGTACATAATTCCAAATGTTCTTTTCCTCGAAGGTAAAAATCGGCTTCGCAATGGGCAGTCTCCTTGAAGAAAGCCGAGCATATTATTCTTTCTGCAATGCTACTTTCTTGACCAGATATAGTAACGTATTGAATTCTTCAATGTGTCTTTTCCACTTGCTCTTCATCATCCGTTTAGCCAAGTCAGTATAAAAAGGAATTAGTGAGCTTCCGGAGGGAGTCATGGGTTCTTTTTTTCTAGGGAACTCGTTAATGCGCACCACAATAGGTACAAACCTTTAATGAATATAAATTATATTTCAAATAAAGATATATATTATTTCTTTATATATACATATTTTTGGTGAATTATTTGTGCGCCATTATGTTATCTATTTTCATTTCAATCTCTGCATTGCACTCCACCCTTCATTTTTTTAAAATCTTTGAAGCAGACTGCATACAGTACAACCACTATAACCACACACTCTACTGTTACTGCTGATGCTACTAGTATTGCTGCTGCTTTTCACCATAACCATAAATATTAATTTACTCGTCAGTTTTTTCTCAATTCAAGCTCATGTATGCGTATTTACTAAGAGTGATATGATATGAGAACAAGCTGGGGACAGAAAGCAGGAGAACAAAAAGTGATATTGTTTGCTCACATTGGTGACTTTACTTTTGTGTGCCTTTTAATTTACAATATTGTCTGCACTGCCATTTCCAATACCTTCACAAAGCCATCATCATAATGTCTGTTGTATACCGTATTGTTGAGGGAAAGAGAGGAATATTTGGATTTTGTACAATACATACAATACACACACATGTACGTATGCACTGTTCACGGTTGAATTGATGGTATCACGCAGCAGTTGGCAAGTGTGCTCATGTGACATTTTGTTAATTAAATTAAACTGAGCAAGGCAGTGAAAGACGGGGGTATAGATATCCCTGGTATAGCATTTACCTATTTAAAAATAGCCTGAAGCAGAGCTGTGGATTTTGACAGTGCTGAGCACACGGAAATAACAATAACAAATGGCTGCGTACATAAGCTTTTCACACTTCAAAAACCTACATGATAGAATTGAATAATACATTCGTGAATAAAAATATACACACACGACGAGGAACAAAGAGGAATTGAATTGGTTGAGGGACGATGATATAGAGAGCAAGAATGTCCAAAAGTATACCTACACCCATACATCGACACTCTCATTTCTCTTGTAAAAACAATTCTGTTATTAGTAAAGAGGAATATCCTCTCAGCAGCCGCCGCCGCATAGGAAACATATTGTGTTTTTCCCATGCCGGAGGGAGCGTTCATAAATAAATTCATCATCACAAAAGTAAAAGGTTCAGTTGACACCCACACGGATGAGCTGTGCTGTATTTATTTAATATTAAAATATCCGTACCATAAGAAAGGACAATGGGATGACGATGACAGATGTGAGATAAAAAAATACATACATAATTTTGGGTAACGTAATTTTTGAATGTTCCCTTTCTTATATTTATCACTGCCACAAAATGTTAAATTGGGTGATGGAATGGAGAAGCGTGTGTATATGCGTGAGTGTATGTGTTAGAAATCATGAATGATGATGATGTCATATCATTTAAAAAGATGACATTAGCAGCTTGCGCTGCTTTCTCCTTCCTAATACTGATCTCTCAACTCTTCTCCTCCCAGTGAAATGGTGCGTAAAAACACAGCTTTCTGGTTGGAGAGTCGTGGGAGGTTTTGAGGAGTTGTGAAAACTATTTCTCTTTTGACACGTCTTACTTTCACCATTTCTGAGAAGAAAAGTTTCCCTGCTGTGTATTCAGGGTGTAACATAAATATGCAATGAATTCTACTACCACTAGTTAAAATGAAATAGTACACAGATGAATAGTTGATGCGTGCAACATGATAAAGTCATTATTGTCATCATCACATGTTGGTGATGATAAGATGACGAAGAGAAAATAACTTGCTCCTTTTATGTGAGATTTTTATGAGAAATGTTAGGAGCAAGTGCAATAAAGTTGGGAGAATAGCAAAGAGAAAGACTCTCAAAGGGACAGCAGAGGCCCAAGAGAAATACCAAATCTTAAATATGATGTGTAATTATAATGACTGTGAGAGTGTAAAAAATGAAGAGGTTCATTTTACATATTTGCTAGGAAGTTTTATTGGTGGTGAGTGTGTGTAAAAGTTGTAAAATCAACAGTATCAATTGGGGACACTGCTATTACAACCGAAGGGGTTGACACTTTCTTGGAAATGAGACTCTCAGTCCTTTAATAAGAATGATAATGGCGAGGTGAAATCTCTTTGTAGTTCCGAGTCCCACTTGGAAAATTAAACAATTACAGTAACGACCCACAGACATCTGTGCTCTGTGAGAGAAAGGGTTATGACTTGTACGACGACTTGAATGCTAAATCCATTAGATAAATTACACTTTCATTTTGCATATAATAAAAAGGAAATACACACATAATATTATATATACCTATACATATATACCAATGTTGGAAGATTCAGCGTCGAGGGAACAATAAATTAGGGAAATCATGTTCACACAAGGTTTGAAATGAATTGAGTAAGATTTTTAAATTGAAGCAAATTTAGATTGTTATACGCAAAACTCTTTGTATGCTTTACATTGTGTGTAATTCTTTTTCTCAAAAAAAGAAAAAGAAAACTTAAGGTTGAGAAATAATGGAAATAGATGAATGCCCTACCCAATTACAAAACCATACTTTCTTTTTACAAGCTTACGATTCAAATCAAGTCCCATTGAAATCTTTTCACTTGGTTGGTCTGTAAGCTAATATACGGATTGTAATTGATTCGCAGTAAATTGTAAATGCATTGTGAATGAAAATGAATTGGTGTCATACAACTACTTTGACACGCTTCTTTAGTTCTGTTTGATAACGTTATATGCTTTTTTTCGGTTCATTGTTATTTTGACAAAGTTAATATAGGTATATGGTACGTATGCGGACTTGTATACACCCCGGTTGTTGGCTAACAAGATCTGCTGATCCATCAGAGAGAGATGCTCACAGAAATCATTTCACTCACGTATTTTCCAGGTCTACTGATCAGGAAAATTCAGAAAGCATTTCAAGAATAGATTTTCTCGCGGGGATTGAGAAGACTTTTCCTTCCATCTTCCATTATACTTTAGTTTATTTAATGGGATAGTGAATGCCAAATTGTACCGTGAAATAATAATAATAATAATAATAAAATATCAAGAGCAAGTCAAAGGATCGCGCTTCGATAGTCAAAATAATCTTTAACCGCATGTTATCAACTTCAAAAGTTTAGCTTCCGATTTTAGAAGAAAAGATAAATTGTCAACGAGTTATCAAAAACCAGCTTACCTACCTACTTGCTTTTTCGCACAACCTTACTTTTTTCCAATCTTCTTGATGCTGTTACGTTGAACGGATGATTTTCTTGCAATTTCTTCCGAACCAATGACTTGAATAAAAAGTAAGAGAAAAGCCAAGCATCCCATAATAACATGTAGTGGGGGTCAGTGGTAGAAAATAATAGCGTAAAAGATAACTGAATCTATTTATATTATATTATATATAGGTAAATATACATAAGTACATATATATAAGCTGTTATCGTAGGTGTAGGACACACATCCTCGTTCGAAATTCATGTAACTTTGAACATCAAATATTATATTATATATAGGTAAATATACATAGGTACATATATATAAGCTGTTATCGTAGGTGTAGGACACACATCCTCGTTCGAAATTCATGTAACTTTGAACATCAAAAGAGTAGTTGGACTAGTGCCATATGTCCCAGAAATTGAATGAATTCTATTTCTCTACTTTAATCGTAATACTACTTCTCCTTTATTATAGAATCCATTCATTCCGTGGTGGTGGTATATGTAGGGTGGTTGTAATTATTGCCAGCTAGAAAAGATTTGCTGGAATCTAGAGTCGCCACTAAATCTTTGTTTCTATTTCCTTCGCCGCGCCACCACCACCGCAGTATCAAAAAGTATTCGGATCGTTGCCAATGGACAGGATGTTCCGAGTGATGTTAAAGGATTATAAGCATGAGCCACACACCCAATTATTATACTGTATAGGCTTTTTATATTTAGAATTATACATTTGTCGGCAAGAATTCGCTCGTGACTATTTCTGAGACGTGTCAACACATTCTTTTAGCCATGTTTCTACGCCAAAGAGAATATTTGATTTGCGTAAAGACAGTGAATAAGCTCATTTCTTGATGTTACTGCGAGTCTTTTTTTTGGGATGGATACAAAAAAAGTCAAAATGTCTCGTTGCCTTAAGATTTTTCTGAGAATAAAGCCTAATTTATTCCGGTTTCAACGGATGTTTAAGGTCAAAAAGTAAACATTGGCTCACATATTATATAACATTGCATACCGATGCACGCATCACGAAGCTTCCCCAACGTTCTGCTTCCATGCTTGTACAATCTCCGCCCCTGTTTTCCTGCGTCCTGCACTTGGCTGTGGTAAGTGGTAAGCATGCTGTATTCAAAAACGTCCAAGAAATAAGCAGAGTATCAAGGTAGAGCGTTCAATTTGGATAAATATTACATAGGTATAATTGTAATAATAATAATAATAATAATAATAATGAGACGTAAAATGTCACGGATACATATACATAAGGTACAAAATGGATTACTTTATCTTTTTGCTACTGTATATTCTGAACGTTTATAGGTTTGTAATATTTTGAGTCATCTGATGCCTATAAATAAAATATATAGTTTGTAAAAAAGGTTGTTTTTTTCTCTACGTATATGCCATCATGTCATGTTCTTTTCTCTCTACTTGACTGATGATATATGAGAGATCGGAGAAAGTTGGCAGGTTGAGAAGGTGAGGATGGATATATGTACACTCTTCACAAAAATATCTATTTTTACCCGCAAAGTCTATGGCACAGACGCACATAAAGTATTACTTATGTGAAAGCTGCTTTGATAAGGTTGTTTGTGTGAGAGTCAGTCTGATTGTCTGGGTTGAGCATAGCCTGACCGTTTCTAAACCCTAGAGTTTTGGGATGTGGTATTAGAAAGCGGCCTGTAGTCCTTGCCTTTCCTCAACTTAGAATCTTAGAAATCCCCATGATCTCTGCTGACCACCGTCTACCGTGATGAACAGAGAACTGTCTACGGCTAAAAACAACATAATGCCTTTGATTTCGCTTCTTTTCCACGTTCGTTTGCTTGGCTCAGGATTGAGGCAAAAAAATAATTGATATTATTATTATTTTTATTTTCATCGTTATTATGTAATACGTATGTATATAGAAATAAAGGTTTGTATTCAGCAGTCCAAGAAAAGATTACAATCCGCGTATATGTGTGTCTTGTGGTAGGATGTTTTATATGACAGGCTTTCCCGAAACCTCCCTTTCACCACTTTTCACAAAGAGCTACGACACCCAGACACACAATAACACACACACACACACACGGAAGCAAACATTAATATATCACGCATCATACATCGCCTGCCTGGAAGGACATTTCAAGAATCATGCTTCTTGTCATGTGTACAAAAAGAAGAATGTTCAACACCGCCATTTTATTCATTCCTCCCTCACATTCAATTATACATATATTTTCGTAAATACATAAATGCTGCGAATGAGAGACAGGTTATGGTTCATCAACATTTGTGCAATCAATGATTGTGTGTCTGTGGCGTTCACTTTCGAGGAAGGCTCGAATGCTTTCTTCATAAATCTTTGTGTAGAAAATCATGTTTTCTTAGAAAACCCCTCCACCATCACTACCCTCACAAAGTTTTTGCCCATTCTTCCAAGCAATCATCACGAGTAACTTGGCAACTTTCCTTGCTGTCGAAAGTTTTTCAGAACAACTTACTTTACTGGTCAGTACACATTCCTTATCTATTCATTTACTAGTGCTTGACTGCAGTGTCATCATCAAACGTCATTACCATATCACGGGATATCGTATTTGTGCATTCACCTTAGAGATCATAGGGAAGGTTTCTATGTAGCTTCAAAACCGAATTTACAAGATAATAAACCGTCAAACCACGACGGGCTAACAAAATAGTGAAGCTATATTAATAAGTTAATGAATTATATAATCAAAGTTACGTAGTATGTGATGGATATGGTGGTTTGTATTTGTGTGTAGTTATTATGCTGCTTTGCTCACACAACAATACCCAATAATAAAATAATAAAATAAAATACACACAGATGAACACGTACGGACGTGCGTACGGACTCAAAGATTTTATAAAATAGCTGAAGCTATATATATATATATAATATACACGCTTTAATGGTTAATAATTTAAGGCGCTTTTCAGAATATTTACAAGAATGCTGTCACAAACATTGTATGTATATATTCACCTTAAAATTTTATCTTGAAAAAAAGTTTTTGTATTGAAGTGTAACATTTATCAGGATTTCAGCTTGTTAATGATGTTTACCCGTCAAAGGTGCCATAACATATATTTTATGAATTGCAAAAGATAAAACCAAAAGGGTGTATGATAAGTAGATAAGAAAAAATAATCTTGATAAACGACGATGCTATTAACGAATAAAATATGTTAACTAGATGTCACTGTCAACTTATCACCGAACCTGGCTAATAATAAGTTTAGTGGTCTTGTCTAGTCCTCCACCAACTTTTGTACAACTGTAAGTATACATATAAATATGTACCTAATTGGCAATGCTTCTCATTGACCCTTTTCCAACTCTTCTAATCATCTTAAACAAAATACTAGGGATGATATTCCATGAGTATGACAACATCAACATACAGATGCATAGACACACATAGAACAAACTATTTAATGAAGGAGATCCGCCTAGGTATTTTTACATAAGAGATTATACACAAACATTTATGATATATACGTTGTTCTTCCAACAACTTTTTATTATATATTGCCATCAAACAAACTGCAAAGTTTCTCAACACACAAGACACAAGAACCAAAGAGAAAGAAATTTTGTTTTCTTTATCTTTCCAAAGGCCGGTAGTATTATTAATATTACCATAAATATCACAATTTGTTATTTTTTGTTGGTTATTTCCATATAAATATTAAGAAATCATAGACTTTTAGTTTTATATAAGCATGAGAACCATATTGCTATACTGGAACTGAAACTGCTTTTATGTACTCAAAGAAAAAAGTAAATACAAAGTGGAGTTGCCAAACTTTAACTCTGCATGAATCGTAATGACATTAAATTCTTATATAGGTATCCGCATTTCATGTTACACCACCTATATTTGTGTATACCATAATATAATACACAAGTACAGCAGATGATTAGTTTAGTTTGGAAATCAATCCAAAATCACAACACTATTATTATGATGATATATATGTTGATTGATACGATACAGTATTGCGTACAAGTACATCATATACTGTATTTACACACTCACTACACACATACTTTCACTAAAGTCATGGCATTGTCGCTCTTGCAACTAACAATAATACAACAATATGGTTGTTAGAGGCATAATCTGGAGGCGAAAATAGGGAAAAGTGAGATGAGGATCTAAAAAACCGAAAAAATTTATTCTCGTACAAATGAAAAAAAGAGGGATAGAATGTGCGTCTAATATATGTATATCTACACGTACATGAGAATATTTATGTATATAGTTTGCTGGTTAGGTTAAGATGATGACAAGTGTAACAAGAAAAAAGTTTTTGTCATAACAACAAGACTGACTATATATGTGACAAACTTTTTATCCTCCTTTCCCCCCGTCACCCTCATCATGATGATCATCGAAACTAACTAGTATATAGGTAGGTAGACAAGGAAATGGAGCCATTTTGTTATCTTCACAATTCGCACAAATATAAAAAATATATATTACATTTGTGTACATACTTCAAGTTGATTTTTCTTCGTCTTTGACTGTTGCTGTTATTGCGATGTGACTAGTTTACATACGACATAAATAGAGAGTTGGATAAGCCGCAAAAACAAATGTGACATATATTTTCCATCTAATAATAATGTTGACTTTCTACTTCTTCGTGATTTGAGGCTGCTGCAATGTCAAATGAACTTTACTAATGTAGGTATTCCATTGGGTACATTTTTTCATGGTCGTCGTCTAACTACTTTCCTATTATTATTATGGCTTAGTATATATACATACATTAGTATGTAGGTATATATATACATCGCTTTATATTTCTGTAAATAGAAATTCATTCTCCTGCATTTATTTACTTATATTTTATTCTTTGTTGCTGTGAAAGTTTCATAGTTGGGTAGTTTATATGTTAAGTTATGAGCCTTTGGAAGGATTAGCATTTAAGATAGAAAATAATGTGTATAAATACTCGTGAAGGTATGTATATATTGTATATATATATGTTATTGTTGGGTGAATCCAGTATGTGAGAGGAGAAGATAAATGTCAGTTTCAGCAACGATCATGATAATCCAATTTGCAATCATTATGGAAGCAAGGCGAATGTGAATGAAATATATTTTAGTATCTATGTAGTTTTGAAACATGAAAAAAAATTCAATGCCTCTTCGCTGATGTAGTTGATGTCGGTGATGGCGTAAATTGAGGCCTTGTGGGTGCTTCTCCAAATACTTTACTCTATAACGCAGAGAAACATCAAATTATTTTAAACTGGCTCATTTCTGCAGGACAAAAATACCGTATTCCATGGGATAAGTTTGGTTTCAAGGTAAACATTTTTGGAGCACGTGGTTAACATCCGCTATTATTTTTTGCTGTTGCAATTGCACTAAAAACCTAAAAAATAATAATAATAAACTCACATTGTGATATACCAATTTGCACGATAATTTGTCAAAATATGCACGACGCAAGCTGTAAAATTAATGCTAATGAATTGTTCATTAAAGTAATGGGTCGTTGACAAGCCGGAGGAAATTGACTTTGACTTGGATAGTTTGTTGTAGCTAATGGTTAAAAGTTACCACAAAAATATTGCAAAGAAACTTAATTAAATGTTGTCCACATGCTGTACCACTTGCTATCCTTTTCACAGCAAAAAAATATGTGTACCATGAAAACAATCCAATAAGACAGATAACAACATAATAATATTGCTAGCAACCAGCTTTTCACTCTCAAGTCCCCGATGTTTTTCACAATAATTTTTCACCGCAAAAATGCCACTCTATTATGCAAACACCCATCTGGAAATGACAACCCGGTGGGTTTTTTTCGTTCGCAAGTTAGGGCCTTCTCTCTCTCTCTCCCTCCCTTCCAGAATTCGAATTGTTTTGTAAAAAGTGGACATTTGCATTTTGCTCCTCTGCTTTTGGTAGTAAAAAGGGAATTTTTTTGAGTACTTATCCTTTTCCTGACGTGTCCTGTACTACTCTATTCTCTTATGTGAAGGATGGATACACGAGACAACAGATTGGAAAATGGTGGTAGTAATGGTAGCAAAGCGAGTGTATAAAGAAATGTTTAATGTTGCTGACAACTGGTTCAAATTGGAATGGAAATGATGACGATGATGACAACCAAAATAAAAAGACTGAAACAAAAAAAAATCAGAGATTGTAAAAAAAGGAAGTCTGCCCTTCGTTGATGTATTAACATGTAGAAATACGGGATTTTCATGTAATGCATAATAAAACTCCATCATCATTCGTTCTAGATGGCTGCTCTCGTGTAAAAAATATATCGTATAGTGTGTAAGGTTTATGTTATACGTAATACGCATAAATACATGGTACATATGTAGTAGTTTGGAGTTTCAACCTCACTTCCTTTTTCAACCAAGGCAACGTAACAACGGCAAGTAAAAAAGAGGATTTTCAGGCTTTTTCCTCCGGAATAAATTATTGTGCACTGTGGAGATTTGGCTTGCTATTTTCCTTGACTTGACTTGTTTTTAGTGGCTTAGATTAATGAAGAAAAAATCTCACTTTGTACACTGTAAATACACACACACACACACATTCACAAAAAAAATCATTTTAGGCTTATCAGCCATGTTTCAGCTTTAATGGGGAATAAAAGGTCCCACAGCTATACTCTCACACTCCACGTCTTAGCAGCAAGATGAGGAATGACTGTTGGGATATATAAAGCATGTAATATCTTTGATGATGATGGTTATCATGTTATTACCTAATTTGCTATGCATCCGCTCCTCAATGAAAGTAAAGTTTAATGGAAACAAAGATGGAATGGATTTCTTTCCACAGATACGCAAATTTTTTATTTAAAAAAGTAGTATACGTCTATTTGTTCAAGAAATCATCTTTCCTTTCACACACGCACAGCTTCCATTTTGAGTAATTTAATTAAATTTGACTTTCTTGTTTTTTCCTCTCTCCCCTTTTCATACTTTTTCATAATTTAATTCAATATAAATGTCGGAAGAAACGATACACATTCATATAAAAATAAATAAATAGGAAAAAAGTGTGGAATAATAATAGTAACAAATAACGAGTGGAACGAGACTGTGTGTATTTTGTATTGTGTGATATTTCACCTTTCTTCTTCTTCTTATTTTTTTTCTCTGTCCGTTGTCTGAATTTTGGGAGAAGATTAGTCTGGGAATTGGTGGATGAGAAGAAAATGGATTGCTGGCATAAATACAAATATATCATAACAGACAGTGGCAATAAAAGAAAGAAAGAAAATGATTGTTTTGAGCAAGGAGCAGTATATATTTCTATATAATACATACATAAGACTGAGATAGGCAAGAAGAAAGAATCATTTTTCATGGGAGCACTATATATTGCAGCATGTGTGACAAAATGAGCTGTCAAAAGTTTATACCTAATACAATCCAGCCACTCCCCAGGACAATATTTTTTATGGGAGAATCACACGTACTATACTACATCCATTATACATCCATGTATACATACAACATATGTATATATGATTAATTAACTAAATATCTATACGTACTTTTTACCCTTTGTTTTCTTCTTCCTTTGTGTATGTATGCTGATGATGCCGTCTCTGTGACAGTAGTAGTAGCAGCGCTATATTTATTATCCGATTATATATTTCCTACCATGCTCTTAAATTACAGTTACAAAATTGTTTAATGCGTATTTTTTAGTATTCGGGAAGTCAAACAAACGTGTTTTGATTACAGATAAAAAAAACTGGTTGGAATAACAAAGAATATGATTTGTGCAGTTGGAAATGGATGTTTTGGTATCACTAGTCTCAAGTTCCCCATATTATACATTTTATGTTTGCGCTAAATTTTCATTCCAATCCATTTAACAATACCTGCCCCGTTCCCTTCTATGATAAAAGTATATCTGTGAGTAAAATCTTGTCAGGTTATAAAAGATACATATCCTTTGGTGTACTGACTTAACTTATGTATTTACAATAAAATAAAATGTGTACATTAAATATGTTATCTTTTCAAAAGATTCTTTTGAGCACGGAAGGAAGCAGACAGAACAAAAGTCTGCCATTATACAAATAACATGTTTTTTTATTTCTAATCATAACAAATGCACGAAAATAAGTTCACAAAAGTGCATCATCAGAACAACAACTACAAAGTTTTGTGTATTTATTACGTATTAAAAGTCTTCCATTAACTTCAACATGCTTACTTACCTAGAGATATATGCATGAAGTAGTGCGAGTGCGATAGTGATAACTACGGTTTCGGCTTTATGTCGCATTTTTCAGGGATGTTAAAAATGTGGGATTAACAAGAGGCTTTCTTTATTGCACCCAAGAAGACTTAGATGCATAATATTTTTACCGACAAATCCCTATCAGAAATGAAAGTATTAAACATTTATTGATATGCATTTCAACTTTAACCCTTGATTTTCTTTTTAATATTCTATATATTATGTTGTCGGATATAATGAAATGCCAAGTTTCCTGACAGTATTTTTACAAAAAAAATACTTCTAAATAGAATCATGGAGACTTGTACATATAATCAGACAAAAAGGTGTAGCATCCAAATACGTATATGTACATACGTGAATTATTTATTTATCTAGGCATTTTAAAGAAATGAACACACACCGATTCACGAACCTAAATAAATATGTTAAATGACCGAAAAAAAGGATTTTTTTCAAAGCTGAAACAAGCCCCCTTTACTCCATACTTGTCCTAATTGCGAATTGCGAACCAGTGGAATGAAACAAGTTTACTTTAATCATCCAATTTCATCAAAAAAAATTGCTTGTTGTAGTAACGAAGACTCTTTCTCTCTTTCAAGTATCATCAGCACAGAAAACATACCCTGATGGGATGAATTAGAACTTTTAGAACAAAGCCACTACTACTACTACTACACCAGCACTTATAGTTATAACTGAAGCACATGGAGGTAACTTATTTACCAATCATAAAATGTTTACAAACGTGTACCTTTAAGGACCGAAACAAAAAGCTACCAACCCAATCAAAACATATATATAGGTAAGCACATACATTTATGTATGTAGGTTAGGTAGAGAAAGGTGAAGTGGAGCTTGAATTGACCGTAAACTTCATTTGCTACTATGTACTACTGTATGTTGACTTGAACCCCTGCTGCTGTTGAATTCCTCCTTCGTCAAAATTAAGCTTCGTCAAGAGAAATCCTTCTTCGTCCAGTGAAATTGGAGAATGGTTTAGTTTTACAACCACCTACAGCAATATTACTAATTTGGAGAGGCCATAATTAAAGAACACTACTGACTTGTATTGCTACTGCTCCTTCTCTTCTCCTGATAACCCTTTCATTCCCGTATTACCCATCTAATGCTCTTTACTGCTCTACCTACAACAACTTTATATACCTACAGGATAGATACCTGTGCTAGGTGTATATACCTTCACTCACTCTCTTGCACTCTCCAAGTGAAAGTGCAAGTCCTCTACTTATTTATTAGTCTTCATTCACCAAATTCTCCAGCGGAATTTTAAAAAGGCAGGTATGAAGATATATGCAAAGAGGCGCATAGAGAGGCTCAGGGTAATATATTAAGCCTTGGTTTCACTTCTCTTTTCCCGCCGTGTTTCCAAATTTGCACAGGAATAAAGAGTCTACACACATTCAGTGGTGCTATCATTTTATTATTAGATTACAATAATCGTGTATTATTCAACGGCGTGTATGTATGTGTGTGACTTTTTTACCTGATAAGTACGAGTACTGTTTTGTACAACTGACTGAATATGTGGATATAAGTGCCACAAGACAAGGAAACCTCTGAGTCTGTTTCTGTACGATTCTGATTGATTGAGAGGCTTAATGAATAACAATGAAGCTTATTATTACACACTTCAATTCCCAACTCCACCAGAATATTTGGCATGTTAACGAGTATAATAAATTATTCACCTGAATTTAAAAAAAAATTCAGATATTTAACAAAACATAATGGGTATTTTTCCAACAAAAGGATTTTCATACGGATCATGTCACTCAATAATTTAGATATTTGAAATACACACCATTTGAAATTTGCTCTCGAGTGGAACAGATGTCCGCTTGCTTTCGAGATAAGCACAGCAATAATTTATACACCAACACATGCAACAATAACAACCACAACGTTAAATGTATTTCAATTTTTCCCTCCCGCCGCTCTCCCATTTATTTGCAGTCAGTTCTCTGTCTGTTCGAAAGTAAAGTCAAATTCGTTTATCTTTTCCTGTACTTTGAGCATATATATTAGAAAGGCGCAAAACTTTGGCTACGCTTGCTGCATGCGTAATAAGCAGCATCGAAAACTGAAACTCGTAAGTTGAAACTAAAAATATGTATATATAAAACGAGGCCACTACTGCTACACACGCTACTATACACATGGCAATATAGCAACAAGCAAAGTTGTAACGTAACAAAGCAAGTGGAAAAAAGGCTGACAACATTGAAAATTTAAATCAATACTGATTGTGATTACTACGCCATTAAGTCGTTTTTGTCGTCGTCTTCCTCCAGACGTGATGATGCTTGTACCCACAACTTGGCTGAGGTTCCATAGAGAGAGCGAGAGAGAAAATGGTAATTCGTTTTCGGTGGGATGGAGGGAGAAGGAGGAGGAGGGATGAAATACAAAGTTGATGACTTGACTGTCGACGATCAGAGATCAGCAGCAGTCACTTAATAAAAATGTGTAACTCGAAAGCATCCAAAAAAAATTGTGTGTGCCGTATGGTGACGACGACAGTGTAGGTAATATAGGATATACAGTTCTTATTCATTCATCAACCAGAATATTGGTGGTGGTGGTGGAGAGATGGTGGCAGTGAAAAAGATTACTTCACCTCATCGACCTTAATCCATGTTCATAATTCTATTTCACCACCATACACCACACTGAAATAAATAAAAAAAAATCTACAGGATTTTTCATATTATACGCTCTTGTTGATTAAGGAACCCTGTCACGAACTAAGCTTCAACCTATGGGGAATGTCAATGAAAGACACAGACTTGGAAAGTACACTATGTAGTTATGTGTAACGTGTTTGTGTACAGTTTACTCTCTGCCAGTTGTGTGTTGTGTGTCTGAAAGACATATGCTTCCGTAAGAAAGATAGATAATTCATAGATATCCGGTTGTATATCAGAACGGCAGCGTCACGGAGAGGCTTTCTAGTGTCCCGTAGTGGTTATTGCTATTACTGCATATTATGGAAATAAAGGGTATATGGTAGATGATGGTGTGCTTTGCAATTTTAGTGGTTTACTATTTAATATAAAATGTATTATACAAATTGATTAAATTTCAAATACAACGCATTCCACATTCATCAAAAAATCTAACCAAGAAAGGCTTTTGGACTTGACTCCGCTGCACCATCGTCTCCAGAATTTTAAAAGATTTTTGTGTGCCTACATGACTTGACTGACCAGTACTTTTGCCGAAAAAAGTGGAACAACAAAAAAAAGGGTTAAAAACTGCGGGTGGTCATTTTGAAGATGATCAAGTTGAAAGCTGAGAAAGAAGAAAGTGGGCGTATGAAAAGCAAACTAATTTGATGGTGTTTAGAATTATTATTTTTTCACCATTCTGGTTTTTTAATTCAAACCACATAGAGCTCATATGTATCCGTTTAAAAAATATATTAAAGAAAGTAAAGTTTAAGTGGAACACAATATGCTGTTGGGTAAAGAAAAAAGTTGAAGAGTTTGGCAGTTTTGCAAACAGTTTTTTTTCGTAAAAATTCCCTTTATCAACTTGGTTTCATTTTCATCCCCGAGAATAGTAAGTAGGTTATGTCAAGAGATGAGATGCTGCATAATCTTACAAAGAGACAGTACGACTCTCCCTTCTAATACTTTAATAGTAATCAGACCATCACAGAGAGAGAGTGAGAGAGAGAGAGTCAAGTTGTTGGCCAAATGAGGATGATAATAAGAATGTGGAAAAGTAGAGAAGATAAGATGAAGCTGTAAGTACACACTTCTGATGGAAAAGTGAGCAAGATCCTCAACATCATCATCATGATTATATCACACAAGCTCACATATTACACATTAAAGAAAGTTTTGTGCGATTTTAGTCTACCAGTCACGACATTAATATTGCAACTCTGGAAGACCATATTATCCAACATTCCACACATTACACCAAACTCAGGAGGGAGCCACGGACTCTCAACTTATATGTCTGAGTGTGAGTGTAAAAAAAATCCGACCACACAAAACAGACAAGTGGAAGGCCAAAGGCTATTTTTGGAAAGGAATATGGGTTTGTACAAGTTGGTGGGGTAGACGAGCATTCATTGAGCACAGAGAACTAAGTAAGCTCAGAAATATCTGTGTCTTTATGTATTACTTTTTAAATATGCGGATCACATCCTGTGAAATTTGGCACGTACGGGCAATACTAGCGTGCCATACAGCATCGCCGCCACCACAAAACAGACGAAGACCACATATGGACCCACCATCCCCTATCTCCTTCCTTGACTACTTCTTTCACCACCACCACAGAAACAACTGCTTCTCCAACTAACACCGTTACCACCTCTAAAACCTGCACGTTTGAAACTCTTCAGCAGCGGCAGTTTGAAACCACTGAAGAATCATCATAATCTTGAGAGAGAAGGAGAGTGATGGGCTAGCGAGATAAGAACATTAATATTTGGAGAAAGGTATATAATACCTTTGTCAAAATTTGGACGAAAAACATCTGAGACATTTTTTTCAGGTGTCCTAGCTCCCATTCCCCGAGCAGAATGTGTAAATGATAGTAATAAGAACACTTCCTTCATGATGATGATCATAAAAAAATTTATGTTGTATGTACTATTGTTGGTCTGCGTAGTACGGACTAGTACAAAGGAGTAAAAGTCTAGCAAAGGTATTTACTCCTCTGGAAATAATGACTTGACCGGCGACAAAAGGATGATATAATGATGGTGTTATTGTGATGGTGGGTAATTTAAAGAGCGCTGCTGCTGTAGCCACGGAAAATAAATAAAGTGATGAATGAGGAATGTCTTTTGTGTGGCAAGAATAATTCACCTCAAGTGAGTGAGCATATTGGACGGTTGGGAGCTATAAATGGTCAAAACGGTTGGTGGTGGTAGTATGGCATCCGCATCTATTATCTTGGTGATAATGGCATTGTCGCTGCGGTCTATAAAAATATGATTGTCAACATAAATATGTGTGCGTGGTTAGTCGTTTGAGCAGTAGCACAAGTAAATCGTGAGTCGCTCTCCTGTTTCGCTTCAGAAAGTTTGACTTGACTAAAATGGAGGTGTATGATATGAGCTCACTTAACCGTAATCATTCTGATTAGATTAAAATTAACGTATGGTTTGTGAAACTTCTGTTCCAACAAAATGCATTTTACAGTAATCACATATTATGTTCCCCATGTGAACGGGAAAATTTTGAAAATTCCCAATAGCTTTGTTCGGGATTTCTCCAAAATAGTAGGAAGATAGGTTTTGCAACAAATATATTGGCAATGGTTGGGTGAAAGTAATGCGTTTGGTAGGTTTTGGTAATGGCAAGAGAGAAATAATAATAATTACTAGTATGACAAACTTTATAATTTCACATTACTCCCGAGTGATATCGTCATTAACAAATGAACAAACTCGCAATGATACGCTATACAAGTGGCTGTAGCTCAGTTGGGAGAGAAAATTTTCTCGTAATTGCTTTTATAACTTTCCACTTGTGGTAAAAGTTCACGTGCGCACAGGGTAAAGTGGTGAAATGCTCATATGCTTTATATCAATAATGTACACAAATACGGCAAACAACCATTCACAAATTTACCTTTTATACTTTTTATACTGACAAAAATGTATGGTTAACAATTAGTATTAAAAGTAACAACGTCATTTATGCTTATAAGGTAATTAATGCGATCGAGATGCTTGTCTGTCAGTCTGAAACGTCTACAAAGTTGATTGGGTTATCATCATGGCAATCTACAGCTAATCAGTTTAATAGCTGTAATGCTGTAAAAAAAACCTTATTTTGTAACAAGACATTGGAAAATTGATCATCCCACTTTCAGTAAATATTTACTCATTCCGGGTTTAAATAAATTTAGTATAATTATCTCATTAATAATAATATCGTAACAGCGATAATATTAAATACCTACGAACCTACGCATGTTCTCTTGTGAGAGATCTTGTCACAATAAACTCTGGAACCATATCCTCATATATCATCATCACTATTTAAAACTAGTAAGTGTAATGGTTCAAGGCATAATGTTGTGATAACCACTAGTGTTAGGGAAAACCACATAATGTGGCTGTGGTGAAGGTATCATACGAACCTATATAATCCTGTAGTAACAAATGTTAACACAGCCGTGCAATAGACAAAGTGTCTCTGCACAAAGTATAATAGTTTAGCCTGACCACAAAGATATTATGTGGGGAAAGAGAGATGCAGGAACTCAATACAATTCGTTTGTCATTATGATCATCAACGCCAGTTTTCATCAGTTTAACTTTCTGTTGTTCAATTTTGGGATTCATTCATGTCATTCAGGTGCGTATTTGAACAATTCCGGCATGATAGCAATTTGTGTATTGGAAGTGGGTTTGATCTCCCTTTACTTATATTATAGCTATAGGTATATATAAATAGTTTGGTTTACCAAAAAGAAAGCAACCGAAAAGGAAAATTTTATAAAAATTGTTTACTTCCCATCAGCAATGCGAA
Organism: Paronellides praefectus; assembly: GCA_027744595.1. Taxonomy (NCBI): domain Eukaryota; kingdom Metazoa; phylum Arthropoda; class Collembola; order Entomobryomorpha; family Paronellidae; genus Paronellides; species Paronellides praefectus. The sequence goes on from JAITYZ010002990.1 coordinate 47,194, forward strand.
TAATACCTACTTACGACCTTTTGTTTTGTTTTGACTTACAGGATCACTTGATTGAGGATGCGTTGACTCACATGGCCGATAAGCACGATGTGTATGGGGCAACCGCAAGTTTGCTAATGTAAGTGAAATATCTATGTATAGATGTATAAATATATCACCACTTGCCTCTCATGGCACCTTGTGTTTTGTTAAAGAGGTTTAGAGAATAAATAGTTGAATAAACGGGAAAATTGGCAGGTAATAATAGCTCAAACAATGGGCTAAAAAATAGACTAAAACAAACAGGTAAAATAAATAGTGGATTTCACCGTCGTCGGATGATAGAACTGTTGATTCCACTTCCACCGCTGCTGCTGTTGCGACGGATGGGATTTTGCTGAATTTTCTAAATATTTACAGAGCACGACGAAGATTGAAAGTAAATAGAACAAAAATATAAACAGGCAAAAGGAGTATTTTTATTTTTTAGGTACCATCACAGAAACAGCTAAAAACAGACATAGACATCAAAATACACGTAATGCATACATAATGTCTGACTGATAGATAAAAAATAGAAAAAAATATTATCTGACTGACTGAAATATTCACAAAAAATAAATAAATACTATATTTTTTATTTTGTACGCACGTATATTTATCTGCACTACTCCAATATTTACGGGTTTGCGATCTGCTTTTTTTGTTTGAATTATGTTTTTTGTCAAAATTCTGTGAATTCAGAGTAGAAAAAAGGATTTATTTCTATTTTTTCTATTTATTTAATATAAATTCAGTAGTTTTTGGTTGAGCATTATTGAAAGAGATGGGATTGTAAGGTGGTTTGGTTGTTAGTCTTCGGCATAAAGACAGAAGGACTACGTGCGCGTATGTACGTACCAAAAAATTCAATGACTATTTTTGTTCTGATTTTTCTCGTTTTCGTGCCTCTGATAAATAATATGTAGTATGAGAAGGTAGTCGGTCTGTCTATATTTCTCTATAGAGGAGTATGAAGACATCAAATGCAATTTAAATAAAATGAAAAAAGAAATTTCTTCGAGTTATGGAGTAAGCATTCAAATTTAATCATGATCATGCTTCCTGATCTCTGTAGGTGCATTCAAAAAAAATCCGTAAGGATCTGTGTTTGGGTGTGCGACTGAATTTTTTTTGTGATGATAAATGTCAATGTAAATGTTTTTCTCTTTGTAAAAATGTATATTTTATAAATTATATATGTAGTAAATATATACTTATATATCATTGTTATTATTTTTTATTATTATATTTTATAAATAAAAACGACCATTTCCGTTGTGTTGAACATTTTTTTATTTTATATGTTTGTCGTTTTCAAAGACCAAGGCAGCATAGCAGCACCAGCAGTGAACATCCCTATTTACTTCTTATTCTCCTCTTTCTTTCTTTAGACTTGTCAAGTTGTCGACGTTGAGCTGGGCTAGATTGAATCGATAACCGATACATATAGACATATATACCACCTCAATTTCCCCCTGTTCCAAACCAACCACCTTGCAAAACAAAATGTAAGAGTAGGCGCAAAGTAAAAGTTGGTAGTCTTCTCTCTCTTTTTTTTACGCCGCAGCAGTCTTTTTAGTTTCAATCCAAGCCAGTTGCCAATTCCATTTGATTTTTCCGTCTGTGTGAAATGTGAATGCAAAGGGGAAATAAGACGATGATGTATACTACGGACTAGAGAGAGGTTGAGAAGAATGCCAGCACAACTTTTCTTTTTTCAACACACTACAAAAAGACGTTTTCACTTGTTTTCTTTTTATTGCCCGTATTGTTCGAAGTGAGTAGCGGCAGAGTGTGATCTTGTTTTGTTTAGTCAAGTCAGAAGCGAGTAGGGAAGGGGCCTAGAAAACTGCTGCACTTATTGTGTGTATCACACATCACCATGTATATTATATATAGCTAGTACACTTTTTTATAACACGATTGCATATAACTTTCAATCTTTTTTATTATTATTATTGAATCCTTTGAATAAAAATATATCTACTCCATGCACAATATGAACAACAGATACTAGTTTACATATTTTTATCGATGACAGCAATATGACAGAAAAAGTAAAGTGGCAAAATATTATTATCTCTTTTGAATGGAAGCATTTCCTTTCTGTTGTTGTTGTTGTGTCATTATGAATGAATTAGACTGGAGAAAATATGGCATAATTCCTTAAAGTTATTTTTTACAGGAAAAGTGGAAGGAAGAAAAAAGTTGAATAAAGCTTGATTGCTTTTTTATCGTTTTTTCCAGGTCACGGCTTCAACAGATCAGTCGACCATGGTTATCGGCAACAAGTTCAGAAAATCCTGAGGGACATCATAGCTGCCTACTTTATACTAAGTTTTTTGATAGTCTCGCTACCATTCTTAGGAACGAATTTAAAGGTAAGTGAAAAGAAGAATATATATTTGTTTGCACAAGAAAACATTTTGGCAACATGTTTAATGAGGACTATAATATAATACAAATAGTATTTAAATTATGCACAATTGAAGGAAAAGATGAAAAGGTTTTGTGATGTTGATTTGATGTTATTGGCATCCAAAGAGTCTCCTGCCAATGTTTTGTACAAAACATCTCCAACGTTCCATTCAGATGTTTGTTTTGTGTATATTTTTATTGACTCAAGTAGCTGGCAATACATCCAATTTTAAGCCATTCAATTGTTACCATTGCATTGCAAAATGCGGCGACATTCGTTTGCCATGCCATTCTTTTCGTTATCCACGAAAGCAAAGATGATATTCTTCGATGAATCCTGAATTCTGTACAATTCAAAAAAAATAATAGAAAAACTCAAGTGAGAACTCAATTTAAAATATTGAAATACGAGAAGCCCAAGTTTTGAATTTACAATTGGCACAACAACGACGACGACACGGCAAAAGTACCACAATAATAGCAGTTTTGCAGTTGTATCAGTGTCAGCAGCAAAATAAGTGTATATTGCCATGTCATGCTGAAAGTCCTAAGCAAATAATAATAAAATAATATATGTGTTATATTTATACATGACCTGCAAAACCTTCCGAGGCACATATATGCACGTATATAATATACGTAGATACCTGTCATTTGGATTGGTTTGGTACCGTAAATATGGAAGATGATATAAAGTACAAAAAACGAACCAGGCAGTATCTAGGGTACAGACAAACGTTACACACTGGATATTGCATTCAAATCATAGCACTGGTTTCTTTTCTTCCTCGTCATTCTGATCCTGATCGGGTATAAATAGTTTATTTTTTAAAGGTAAATTGTTGTAGTCACTGTTATTTGTTGTGATGTGATATAGGTTGGAAAAGAAGAGACATGGCATGGGCAAGCATGAACATGGTAGAACGCTGTACAGCATCCATACATGTGAGCGCACACACAAGCAACTTTCTCCTTATCCTCTTCTCTCTTCTCTTGAGTATAAGATGAAGACATTAAGTCATGCACACATGCATTATGGTCGACTGCGTTACAATGGCGGTGAATGGTTGTTGGAGTAGTGAAGAAAACCCCATAAATCCTTCTGCTTCTTTGCGAACAACAAAGTGTAATGTCTACTTTTTGTCACCTTCCCTTTTACACAGACACATTTACCCACACAAGTAAACTACTATGAAAAGTACACAGAGAGATCCTGACCCCTCACACTCACACGGCGGATACACACACATACACACATGCACAGTCGTCTTTTACTTGAAAGGAAAGAAAAGTGGGAGATGTGCGGTGAAATATAAAAGAATAGTGTGTACCTAAGCAGCAATAGGATGTTGGATCACTTTGTGATGGGATGTGAATCACATGTGATGTAATATATGGGGTATATTATGTATAATTTATATACATGATAGCTGGAGGAGTAAGAAGTAGAATGAGAACGAAAAAAAAACTTTTCTTAATACTTTCTTAAAAAGTGGAACGTTTTCTTTGGGGGGAGGGGGGACGAAAAGAATAGATGGTTAGAAAAAAGGCAGGATTTACATCGCATTATAATAGGTTGTAGGTTAAATTCCTTTGCTTCTACCATTGAAGTAATATTTTCTGAGAGAAAATAGGAAATCTTGCAAAGAAAAGTAATAATAAAACTTACAACGTAATATGCATATAAATAATATGTGGTGTGTGTGTATATGTGTGAAAGGATTTTGTTTCCCGGGTTGACACCTTGAGGGATACAAGTATATTTACTAGGTGTGTGGTAGAGCTTGTAGAGGTGGTAGGATGATGAATCAGCAGCAGCGGTGCGGTAGAGTAGAAATGGAGTATGTCCCGAAACCGATGCAAAGAAAATTTGAGTGACATTTACCACTATGTATACTCGTGAAAGAATACAAACCAGAGAAAGAGAAGGAAAAGGAGAAGAGACAGAGTGAAAGAGAGATAAATGGTTGTACTGCAAGCAAACATGAGTGAGAGAGAGAGAGAGAGAGGGAGAGATGTGGTGTGAGTGAGAGTGTGTACAATAATTTTGAGACTTGAGTAGGCTTTGTTCCTCCAGGTAAAAACAAACTTTTCTCTTGTCGGCTAAAATATTTATGAACAATTTAGAAGAGAGAGAGAGAGAAATAGAGAGAAAGTGAGCAGAGGAAGAGAAAGAGGACAGGTGAAATCGGAGAAAGAGAGAGAGAGAGCGCGAACCGCTAAGTCCATAAAGAAGACAAAAGTAAAAATGGGATAAAGACAAGAGAGAGAGAGAGAGAGAGAGCGGAATTGAGACGAAATCTTCTGTTTAGATCATCTTGGGATATTTATAGAATACGTACTTGTGTTTGTACACCAATCTTTTTTTGTCACCGAGAAACGAGTTCCCTTCAACATGGCCTTTCTACATGCTTTTAAAAACCTTATTTTTTGTTCGTCGTATTTATATGCAAAACAGATTATAGGAAAGGAGAATACATTAAAAGGGGGAAATATTATAAAATTCTTGTTTAAATTTATGCCCTGGCTCATATTATTGTGATTGTGTGTAACGGGGAAGTAATTGGGTGGAAGGCAAAGGTTTTTTTTCTTGGAATAAGTTACCCACTTCATTATGCATTCATGGGCGACTATTATACATGTTAATGTTTATTGCGAGAATTTTCAGAATATATTTTAGAAAATGACAGCTGGAAATGAAAAATAAATGAGGATGAAAGGGAGTATAAGATAGATAGGGAGGTATGTAGGTAACTTAACAAAATATTTTTAGAAATAAGGTAATCAAATGGAAAATGGATCCAGCTTTTCAAGTCCGTAATCTTCTTCTCAATCACAGATCACATGCGAGTAAAAAAAACTTGCATAATATGTTTTTCTCCACTCCATATTGTAAACCACCAACACTCCACTTTGAAAAGTCGCTTCTTTTCCTCTCCAAAAATCTTGTTTGATGATAAGTACATTAAAGTGTTCCTTCCGGGTATATGGGTCAACGGAGACATTTTTCGTCGTTTGTAAGCAGTGTTAAGCAAGGTAAAAGAGGCCAATGACGATAGTGTGTAAACTTCAGGTTATTTACTCAATGTCGCAGGTTAGAACTGCGTAAATAAATTGGATGAACCATGTGCCAAAAGAAACAACTTTCATCTTTCATCCTCTATTTAACACGCAAAGGTATGCACAGGTAAGGTGATACGTTTTTTTGTGGATATTTACCGAAAATCCGTATTTCGACAACATGAATATTATATTCTAAAAGGTCATTTATAGCTGGTACAGCTAGCTACATGTTCATTGGAAGGAGATATTCTCACAATTTTGTGCTAATCCCATTTTCCCGTTATAAATGTTTGCATATATAAAAATAAGATTGCATTTTGTTTCCTCATCGAAAAATTGCCGCGTTACGTATTATGGCACTTGTGGTTCATAGGTAAAGATTACATTATGTACAACATAAAGAAAAGGGTTAATATTAAAACAAGCTTTGTAAATTTTTAATAAAAAGTAAACACAAAAATAATAATATTAATAGTAATGAAAAGTCATTCCCCATACATCGCTACGATCATACCCGTACGTCCTCCCTCCAAAGCTGACATGATGTAAAACTGTAAAACACGTTTGTCAAGCAACTTTACTTTACTTATCCAGATAATATAACAATGGTGTTATAGGTATATATATATACTTGTGTATGTACGAGAGGGGAAATGAAAAAAAAGGGCAGACATTCGTGGGTGTTGTGTTGTAAACCCATTTGTTATATAATATGGTTCACTCACGTACACCACTGTTGAGCGCAATGGGCAAGTTAAAAATTAATAACACAAAATCATCATCATTCATCAACACAAATATACATACATGAACAAAGAAGCAGCACATCTCTGTTTTCTATATACATATTTTTTTCAATTTCATAGAAAAGAAACTCTTACATACATAGTACATAATGCACAACACGCACAAGAGTTTGGACAGCAAAAATGATTTTGCAGCGTTACCCTGTTACAATCGTTTTTACAAGGTCCCAAGTCTCAAATTGGCCTGGAAAGAGAAAGAAAGTAGACTCATTCAACACAAATATTATCCATGTTCATATGCATAAGTTTTTGTTGGTGGCTGTGAAGCACACACACACAAACACACACATGTAAGAATCACAAGATGATGTTCTACGCTTTTTTATACGTAGTTGGTCTTAGTCTACGTTGTACGTGTCAAAAACAGTGGGTAAAATGGTGTAACTGTTTGTGTGTGTGTGTGTGTGAAGTGTGTTTGCAAAGGAAAATGATTCATTTATTTTCAGACAAGGAGAAAGTGTGAGAGAAGGAAAGTATAGTGGCTTGTCTGGGTGATTTATTTCGACTACTCGAAAACAAGTCTCCAGGGTTCAACTTGCACAGTAACTGGCCTCTTTCGGTCTCCATGTTCAATTCAAATATCGAGACTGCAAGTTGGAGGTCTCAAGCTTGTGCCTGCCTGTGCTCTTTCTGCTCCTCATCCTGCTGCTGTTGTTGTTCTTGTTGTTGATCATGACGATGATGATGACTGGCTTGATGAGAGTTTGGGAATAATATAATCGTTTGTATTTCCAACTGTGCGACCTGACTTGACTTGACATGACTTAGTATACCACCAAACAGTTTATCTCTACATTCCATAATATTACATGGGTGTAAATTAAATAGGTTTGTACCTATGTATACATGTACAATATATTATGTACATACCTGTATAATGTAAGAGGGTGGAACATTAAAAACTACTTTTGGTACTTAAGTAGCAGATAGCAGCATATGTGGTGGTACTTGTGCTTGTAGGAACGATTAATGTTTGTCTGCGAAGATCACATAAAGTAGAATGTGTTGGGATGCAATAATGAAAAAAGGAAGGGAATCAAAAGTTTCCTTCGAACTTCGAACTACGGTTAGTTTTACAAAAAAAACGGAAAAAGTAAAAAAAAGGAAAAAAGGAAAGTAGGTTGTGAAACAAACTGGAAATGTGTTATTACGGATTCGTTTATATATTATGTATATCATGTTTTTATCTGGAATTTCAGAAGTGGAGTTGGAGACCTTTACTAGAGCCTTGGGAGTATTGTATTTTAACAGTTGTGCATCCCGCTACAAACGTGCCTACAAGTCTTTAGGACCTGACTTTGGAAAATTCCTAGTCAATGTTGACGGTGTACTTGAGGCTCTTAAGCATTCTAATCAAGGGTAAGTCATTTCGTATAAACTCCTTTTTTTTTTAAACAAAACGATGTCTTGGTTTGCCCCTTAAAACACTTGATTGGTACGTATATTTCAGGATGGCCGGAATGGGAAACATGGAAGATACGATAATCACGACGAAAGAGCCGACTACAAAATGGGACGAAGAGGTTCCGCATTCATGCGAGCGCTACACTGTGGTCTACAAGACAACCTCAAGTGAGCCCACGACGGGGAAAATGTTTGAAAGTATTTTAAGCTCGGTGTGCACAAATCTCTACACCTCAACGTCCTCCACTTCAGACGCGTCACATTCACAATCAGCGTCATCGTCGACATCATCAGCAAGTGCCATTGAAATAGTCATGAGACCCCAGCAAACAGAAAATAATGTGGATAGCACCCAAGAGCTAACCAGTACTAGGTTCAATGTCGCCTTATCACAAGCAGGATCTTCTAATACTGATAAGCCATCCAACGTGGTACAATTCCTTTTCGTCTACGACATCAAATTACACCTCCATAAACCTTCGCCTCCCACTTCATCTACCACGTCCACTCCATTTTCTTCACCTTCTCCAGTATCAATTCCAAAAAGGAAGCCGGAGGCTATGCCAGCAACAAAAAAGTTATCCGCAAATCCTCAAGACTTGGGCATCTCTGTTAGTCTTTTCAGTCGAGCTTTCCCATGGCACTTTGTGCTTGATCGCCAACTTCGCATTGTACAATTAGGTAGCAGCTTGCTAAAGCTTTTTGCCCCAACATTTTTTCATAACGTTAAACATCAAATGACCACCTCTTCTGGAACGACGGTGGAGGGTTACAAGGTTACCGAGTTTTTTGAGTTCGTGAGGCCGGATCTCGGGAAAGAAATTTCTTTTAAAACTGTGTTTCAACGATTGAACACACCATTTCTATTCCGATTGAAGAATTTGGCTGCCAACTATAGATCATCGCAGCTTGCAGAGGTGATATTATGCTTTCTCATACAAACTTTTTTTTGAATACATACAGGAAAAGTGATGCGCAAGATAACTTTATGAATCATGAATATGATGATGGATGGTCAGTTGAACGCCGGATAGCAAGTCAAACAAAAACTCTTAACAAAAGCATTTTCAGAATACCAATTTTTAATTCTTTTAATATTTTGGGCAGCTCGTTTGATAGACACTATCATCATCATTATTATCATCATAAAGTCCGCTTGTTTAAAAAAAAAAAGAAGGAAATATAGTGATGGTGAAACTCGAGATAGCGATGTAATGCTGACAAAGCTGATTTTGTCGCTTTTTCACTTATGTCTACAACAAGCATATTTTTTGCCGTTTATAAGCAGTAATGGTACTCTCCTGTCCATGTTCTCCAAGAAATTGAATTCTTAACAGAATACGACTTTCCTAGTTTTTCTCACTTTGACTTTATGGACAAAAATAGGCATTCGATCATACCAACTTCTTTCCATCTTCTTTTAAGTATATAAATGATGATGATGGCATGGAATGGAATGTAATCGATACTAAAAATAAGTTTTATTACGTTATCAGCAATCTCATTGTTTGAAGCCCAGTCACTAGCACGGTATGTAGTAGTAGTAGTAGTAGTAGTTTTTTTCCCCTCACAAGTCATAAGTACAACAATAAAGTTCTTTAGCAAACGGTAAAATATGATGATGGGATAGTTGAAGTAGTAAACTCGTAGCATATTATGAGTAGCACGAAGCGCTGAATTAACAATAAGACGAACAATACAGGCAGACTGTGCTGCTGCCTTGGAAATGACAAAATTTGAAAAATATTCCATTTTGAAAAAAAACAGGAAATATGTTTGTTGGATAATATGTAAAGACAGAATATAGTCCATAACAGAATATTTGTATTGTACACAATAAGCGACAACTTTTTAGGCACCCATATGTAGGTATATTGAGTTTTATGGAGTGTTTGTTTCTCCAAAATAGACAATGGGGTTGTGCTGGTGTTGATCATGTTTTGTACACTCTTTTCTCCATGATTTTGCATAAAAATGAAAACTTTAGAAATAGAAAATTCTATTCATAGTGTAAATACATTACATCGTAAATGTATATTGTAACTGTAGTAGAAGTCACGTTTATTACTATAATGCCATATAGGTTTGTTGTTCGATTGATTTTGCAGTTTTGAGAGAGGGGTTTAGCTTGTTAAAGAGAAACACAGTACAGTGAGGGAGCTAAATACATGTGCCATGTAGATATGCGGGTACTTGGTGGCGAGTTTTTTTCACTGAGAAGCTAGTTGATCTGTAATATGGTTAACTGGTAATCTGTACTAATCTACCTCCTGTACACATATTCGCTATTTGGAGGTATTTGTCCTTATTTCAGGTTTCGTGTGTATTTATGTAGGTAGGTATGTTCAATCCTTTTTTAACTTGGACACTTCAAGGGGAAATTGCCCAGGACGTGGTCCCTTGTCGTAATTCAATCTGCTTCGTGGTGATAGGATGAGTATGTTAAAATAGATTGAAGTTTACACATAAGTTTACTTAATGTGGTTCCACGAAATTTACAAAAGGCTAATTAAAAGAAATTTACTTGCATTCCATGTGTTTTTGGGGCAGAGATCTTCCGTTACGTTTGAAATTCTATTATCAACATAACATAAAACAACACGTAAACGTAACGTAAAATGAACATACTGTCAATATTGTAATTGGATAAGTCAATAAACAAGAAAATAAATGCTGACGATGGGATGTCGTCAAAACATCTTGGGTCTATCGGAAATCTGATCGTTAAACTAGATCATCTTCGACGCTTGAAAATGCTTAATGGGTGTAGGTATATTATTGACAATAATTTATTGTAAAAATGAAGGAACGCTTATGCTTTTCAGTCTAATATTAAGTCGTTAGCATTTAATGAGTTAAACTGATTATGACAAAACCTAATGATGAATAGACCGGTAGTTGGTTGACTCTGGACCTTGTTGTGATCCATCAAAAAGAGTCAATGAAGCAATGTAGCTAGAATCGCTGACTAAATGAAAACAAGAATTTTATTAGACGACGCGACACATTCCACTCATGAAATGAATTTTACCCATCAACTCTTTCTTCACTATGCAGAGATGTCAGTAAAGTGACTATATTGAAAAATGGTTGTCAACTATTTTAATAAGCTAATTGGGGGATTGTGAGACGGTCGGATATATTATCGCATTATGTCACAATTTGAAAGAAATCTAATTGTTTTGTAATCAAAGGATGGTTTGAAACGACGGTTGGATAAGCTACGTCTGTCAATAGAAGAGGCATCCGGTGCCGTTGACCGAGAAAGGGAAAAGAACGTCTCGTTACTTCACTTGATTTTCCCTCAAGACATTGCAAAAAGGCTTTGGCTAGGTGAAAAATACCTACTTATATTGTGATTAATGATTTAACAGCATAATTTAATTTATTGAAATTTTGAATTTAAAACCGCTACTTGGATTACTTTGTAGGAGAAACGATCGAAGCGCATATGCACGAAAATGTGACAATGTTGTTTAGTGATATTGTCGGCTTCACTTCCATTTGTTCAACGGCTACTCCTATGATGGTGGTCAACATGCTTCAAAATTTGTACACTCAGTTTGATGCTTTTTGTGGACAACTGGACGTTTATAAGGTACTGGCTACAACTCTGCTAGTAGGAATCTAATATTGACTCAGGGGAAATAGCTATTTGCCATTTACTGTACTGTTTGTTTTTAATATTAGGTTGAAACCATTGGAGATGCATATTGTGTGGCCGGAGGATTGCATAGACGAAGTAGCACACACGCACAACAAATTGCTTGGATGGCAATTAAAATGATAAGTACATGTAGAAATCATCAAACTCATGACGGCCAACCGATCAGGGTATATCTATCTATATTTGTTACTTTGGGATTTCTTTTTTGAAATTTATTCCAATCAATATTTCTCAAATTCATGTTGGTAATGCATATTATTTAGATGAGAATCGGTCTACACACTGGATCGGTACTCGCAGGAGTTGTTGGTAAGCTAAAGTATTTTTATTTTGCGACTCGGGTTCTAATTGTTAGTATGAAGTATAATACTTATGGTGACTGCAATCTTAATTATATTTGCAGGGGTGAAAATGCCTCGCTACTGCCTTTTTGGAAATAATGTGACAATTGCCAATAAATTTGAGTCTGGGAGTGAACCAATGAGAATCAACGTTAGTCCAACTACACACAGGTAATTAATTAATCCTTATCCACTACCGATAAACATCCCACTATGTATATATATCGTACCATCTCGTTCTCTTGCTCAGTCAGTAAATAAAGTCGAGGTTTAAGATTACAATTACAATCCTACTGATTACATGTGCTCTTCTAATGATCCAAAATAGAGAATTGGGGCACCTTGATACAATTTGGGAGAAGATCAGTAATAAGAAAGTTCACAATTCTCCTCGGGAATGACTCTACTAGACTATTATTGATTAATTCTCTTACATTCTATCAAACAAAAAACCTAACGACACCACTTTTTCTTGTGTTTTTTTTATTTACCCATCTTACGGTTAGGTTCCACAGATTGACCAGCAATTAGCTCGATTGTACTTTGTACATTTATATACGTGATCCTTTGTAATTGTTTGAGCAAGAAAGTAAAAATAAAATGAAGAATATTTTTGAGAAAAGAAACTGCTTTTACTTTTTGATAAGAAGCACACACACATGAGGCTAAACGCATTTTCTTATTATATGATATGGTCTTTACAGATTGCTTTTGGAGACTCCAGGTTTTGAGTTTGTTGAGCGGTCTCGAGAATGTTTACCCAAAGGATTTCCCACAGACATTCCGGGAACTTGCTACTTTGTGGTGTCTTACAAACATCCTGGTTTAGTCAGTAGTGAACCCGAATTCGAACATATTCATCAAGGCGTAATTACCCTCTGTGATTTCCACACCAAAGGTCATTCCCAACAGTGATTTGTCAGTTAATGCATTATGTGCTATGAACACAGTTTTCGTTTAAACACACACAAATTAAATATACATTATACCGCCGCCTAATAATATGCGTATAGGTACCAAGTATCTATAATGTATACATTCACCGCTATCTATAATAAATATAATCATAAAATAAAAAATGCATATAATATTACATTGTAAGTGCGCAATATAATAATAAAAGTAATTGAATAAGCACAGGTATTGCTATGTACGAAAGATTTATAGCTAAATATACATAAAAGTGTGTAATGTTAATAATGTCAAATGTCAAATTCATCTAGGAATCAAATATCAAATCTGTTCACGTCGCTTTACATTATATTAGCGTTAAGTTTATGAATACATGTACTATTTAGCTGATTCCATAATATATTAATATTATTAAATTAATAATATTAATTATGCATTATGGTATATAATATGTATGTAAATGTTACATTGTAAAATATTTTATTTGTCCAATGACGGAGGCTAGCTCATTTTGATGACCAATAGTGTTCCAAGTGACGTATATTGTGGTGACCAGTATTTAAAATATTACAGTTAATATAATGTTACTAGAGAGGTATTATTATTATTAATTATTATTATACATGGATAACTATTTTAAAGGATTATATACATTATTATTATGTTATTATGCTTGATACATATTTAATGAGAAAAGTAATCAATATTTATTAATACAAAATGCGGGTGTGTGTAGGTATATATATTGATATAGGTTGTTGGTGTAGGTATACCGAAAAAAGTACGTAATATTATATATTATTACCATTCTTATTATTAAGACCCATTTAATGGGACGTTATTAGTAAAAGAAATTGTCACCCTTGTGTGTAAAGTATATTACTATATTATTGAATATTCCAGAATTGTATTATATCATTACTATAACTTGTATTATTACAATGTGTTATTCTTTTTTTTATGACAGGCAGCTGAATTATGATAACAAAAATATATTTGCTAATGTTATTAATTACACGCATGTTGGTCATCATGGAAATTATTACACAACTGCATATTATTTGCTACTACTTCAAGCCAAAGCTAAGGGGATGGAATTAAAATGTATTGCACTTGATTCAGATAAGCATTTCCATTATGTTTTAATTTATGTGCCAGTACTCGCATTACAGTGTGTAGATCGGAGAAGAAAATTGTCCACTCGCAATTTATGTAGTTTATATATTTTTCCATGGAAAAAATGTTTTCAAAGGAGATTGCTTAGCTACAAGAGAATTTTAAGGAAAATCCCGCGGTGATGATGGTGTAGGTAGATAAGCAGCTTTTGAGTATTATCTGCGTTCTGTATATATTGATATTCTTAAATTGTAAACAATTTATTTCACAAATCAAATAAGACACAAGCCAGGAATACAATTGATGATTAAATGGTAAGTTATTTGCGTTTCAGTTCAAAATATAGTGAACTGGAAGCAAAACCTAAAACTAAACGTGTTAGTATTTATTTTTGTTTTTACGTTTTGACATGACAGCTGCTGACGGTAGATAGTATGCAAAATACTGTAAAATAAATAAACGATCAGTGTAAGATTAAAACTACATATATATTATTCCATAATTTTAGAGACAGTTATTACTTCACCGCCAGCATTATTGTTTTGGATTATTTTACGACTTTTGAATACTTACAATAATAAATGTTCTTCAAATTGTAAACGTTCTTTCTTGAACAGGTGTATATTTAGTAACATTATTCGAGAATCAATTAGTAGTATTTATTATATATATTATGTATTTGTGAAAATGATTAAAAAAAGCTTGTATGCAAATGTCTAAGCGTATTGTTTCGCATGGAAAAATAAATTTACCATATTAAAAACACAGAAGATAATTCACCGACATTGATTTAAAATTTACAGTGAATCGGTCCAATTGTGAAGGTGAGGTTGAAGGTAGCATTTATTTTTTGAAATATCTATATGAGGTGAACATCTGCAGAATACATCATCGATCATCATTTTTTAATTCGCATGCATTTCATAACGTGATCGAATATATTATGTACAGTTAACAATAGTAAAGGCAAAAATTACAGGTGAGATTAAAACAGTACTACTACGCATAAAAAATTTCATGTGATTAAAAACATGTAAATACATGCAAAATCCCCTTCAAAACTTCGTATGATCTTATTTACATCACACAACCATTAATTTTAAAAATCATCTCATACTGCATTCAAATTTAAGCCACCTGCACAACAAAGGCACACGAGAGACAACTATTTCGTTAAAACTGCCACCTAGCACGTACAGCAACCACTGTCTGCAACTGCGAAGTACATATAAATTATGTAGTAAAAAGTTTATTCTCTGTATACGCATGCATGTATGTAGTACATACTATGTACAGTACATAATGTACTATGTATCAAGCCATGTACATATTTAATGTAGCCTGAATATTTATATTTTAATAGTGATATGCAAAAACTCTGATTCACCTTTTATACAAACCATTGCGTTGCTTGGGCAGAAAACCGTTGTTACGATTTCGGGCTTTTTATTATACGTTTCAATTCATTTAATTTTTAACAAATTATTTGTCCTATTTGCTTTCCCTTTAAAAAGCTCTTGCAAAGTTTCACTTGAACAGGTCAACAAAGATTGGGAGCAACTGGGCTTTAATGAAAATTTAATGGAATTGCGGGTATAATCTTCATAGTAATAATAAAACCTTATTAAAAGGCTTATGTAAACAGTAAGAATGACTGCAGGTTTAGATTTCATATAATATTTAGTTATGAATTAATTCTTAGTTAATATCATAATAGTTAGTAACAACCAGCTTTTATAGCAGATTGAAAAAAACTATTTGTGATAATCCAGTCTGG
>JAITYZ010002991.1:0-14329 GCA_027744595.1 Paronellides praefectus
TCTGCTTCTGATCCTTTTTATGAAAAAAAAACTATAATTTTTTTTTAATAGAATCAAAAATAAATATATATAAAATTTGAGTTTCGATTTCAAATAACCACGTCGTGTCATTTTGTATGAAAATTTATTATGAGTAAATAAAGCATAATAATTGTGAAGATGATTACACTGACGATTCCACATAAAAGTTGCACGTATGAAAAGGACATGATAATGCAAGGTTTTAAAATCATTAAGAGTGACTTTATTTATTTAAACATGAGCAAGTAAAAACATAAACAGGCATAATACTATAAATTATAAATTTTAGTCATGAAAAAGCAGCATACAGCATTTATATTGTGACTAACTATAATATTATGATCATACGATAATGAGTGGTTATAGTAGCTAGAATAGAATGAAATTGACTAACTTAATCTAAGAAAGTCTCAAATAATACGGTCAATTTTACATCAATGTCAAATGTTGAATATTTGATGGTTTTATTTTCCTGAAAAATATAGTCTTCTGCTGCAGAATGAAGAAATCGCATGAAACAAGAACAAAATGAACTATTACAATCTTGAATACTTGAATGAATAATTTTCCATGAAGTCTAAAGAAAGGTGTATAATGGTCAAAATTGCAAAATGCTATGCAAAATGAGTGTGACAATCTGCAACCCATCACAATAAAAGAAAGTCTTCAATTTAGTATATCACTGCAATGATTAGACTGATCATTGCATGACTCATGCAGCATGAGTAATGCAGCATGACGCCATTTTCCATAGACGCTTCCACTCCAAACACTTCCTCACCAGTTGGATGTTAGAGTGATGAGTGATCCCTGGTAACCATTATCAATCCATCTGTCGAAAATGTTGAACAACAACACCAACACACTAAGCCAGTTGACTTTAGTATTCAACTTTAGTTTTTTTTAGAAATAAAGTTTAATTTCACACAAAATCAAAATTCTTAGTACACAAATTCAAAATGAACCCAACGTCACTTCAGACAAATAATGAGAAGAGTATGATATTTTGAAGGCCAAATGCTTGAAAGTAATGGAAATGTGCTGTGTTGGACGCAGGCGATAAATGATAGTCTATAATAATGAGTCCGACCTGGGAAGACTTCAAACAAAAACACATTCTCAATCCACGAAACCATCGGGACAGCGAGTCATGGGACAAACGGGAACAAAATAATTGGCTCAAAAACAGGCTTGCAGGCTTCAGAGGTAGCCGCGAACAGGAATATGGTCGTAAAAGCATCAATAGTGTCATTATCGCCACATCCCAGGAAATTTTGGATGATTTTAGAAAGCCAGGCGTCAAAGTAAAAATTAGTTAATTGCATAATATGCTTCCATCTCAGCTACTTGGCAGTGGCAGTTCGTGTATTAATAAAATTAAATTAACAGTTTGAAACAAAGGACGACTTTTATTGGAGCAATCAGAAATATCCAATCTGGCTATTCAACAAACGACGAGATTACGGTGATGAGCAGTACTCAGTTACTAAATTAAACTTGCGGCACGGTCCCATGCATTTCTTGGCCAGAACAACGCCTAAAGATGGCTACAAGCCGATTCATTTCCATGCACAATCCCCTAACCCGGATCCAAGATCTTTTCCGAGGTACTAGTAACCCCGACCTCAAAACAATAATCGGGTATTTAAGCATTCAAATCATGGTTTACATAATATATATGTCATATTTATTTCTCGTAATTATTTTAACACGTAAGATTAATATCAGTACACAGTCAGAAAATTAGAACTTTAGAATAAACTAAACTATTACAAAAATAAATACATATCATATATAATATTTCAACGTAAATACAACTATATTAAAATTATATGTAGGTACACGGATGATGAGACATTTCATAATGAAGTTCAACAAATCATCCAACAAATACAACAACGGAAACAACAGACAGTTAATAAGGATTTATATTCTGGAACGAGAGCATCTATTTCACCTCTTACCCCCCGACCAATGGCATCATCACCACCACCGACATCAACTTCCTCCGTATTGATAATCCTAGAGACTATTGCTAACTCCATACATATCAACAAATCATCCAACAAATACAACAACGGAAACAACAGACAGATAATAAGAATTTATATTCTGGAACGAGAGCATCTATTTCACCTCATACCCCCCGACCAATGGCATCATCACCTCCACCGACATCAACTTCCTCCGTATTGATAATCCTAGAGACTATTGCTAACTCCATACATACTTATTTTCTAAAGCCCCTCCTGTCATTCGGGAATTTCGTCCTGAATGAAGTTGTTTTTAAAGTATTCTTCATCAAAAAGAGTAGTTGATTGTGTTGGAGCGCTAGGGGTTGCTGACTTCACTGATTGAGACGACTGAGCAGAGGATGATGATGAGGGTTCAGCGGAGTAGTCTTGATGATGGGCCTGCTCTTGTTCACGATTACGGTCACGGTCACGGATACTTGATG
The DNA here is from genome assembly GCA_027744595.1 of Paronellides praefectus. Taxonomy (NCBI): domain Eukaryota; kingdom Metazoa; phylum Arthropoda; class Collembola; order Entomobryomorpha; family Paronellidae; genus Paronellides; species Paronellides praefectus. Next base: position 2,480 of record JAITYZ010002991.1, read on the forward strand.
ACAGTGAAGGAGTTGGGAACTTCCCTCTGGAGTCGTGAACTGTATTTGACGAAGCAAATCGATGAGTGGGATCCTCCATACAGCATACAAGACCTCTTGGACAATCAGCCTGTAACAAAAATCAGCGAGAAAAAACATCAAATATAGTTATTATAGTCACAGCATAATAAGGCATACACGTGCACCATAACGTGGTGTCTCAAAATACAATACAAGTAAAAAATAGCATGAAAAATAAAAGATTTTTTCTAAATCAGGCTTTTTATGTGGAAAATTTCTTCCTGGATGATTATGATGATTTTTCAACAAGCATTATTATAAACGTTTTAATGAAGATACAAGTTTTTGTAAGTGGTACAGTACAATGAGAAAATGAGAAGCTGGTCAAGATATAGGAAGATTTAATCTTTGTAGATGAGAAGATTGCTGAGAGATAATCTCAGCATTTACCAGTTGCAATTTTAGTGAAACAAAATATATGAGCTTTCATTCCTAAGAAAAAAAAACAAGTGATTTCAGCAAGCTTTTGCATTTCATATCTCATGTTGGTGTAATAACTACAATATTATTCAAAACTGCGCATTCACCATTTATATGGTGCGAAGTCACTGTGTAAATTACCGCCATCAGTATTCCATGATTATGATTAAAATATTACATGAGCATTAAGAAGTCAAGGGAGTATTAATTTGTTCCCGTAAAAAGGCATTCTGTCTGTACTCCTAATCGTTCCATTATTGTCTCGTCATGTCACTTGTCATATTCCGCATTTTAATTGTAAGCTTTCAAATTATAGTGACCTTCATTTAAAAAAAAGAATAAGGGTATGTACTTGTAATAACTAACGCATGCAATGTGATAATTAGCAAGGTATGATGTCGTGGTGGGATGTGGTGACTGATGGTAGTGCTTAGTCATGTCAAGTAACTTTAATCGTAGTAATTTGTATGTCATAATATGCATTGTTCACAATTTGCTGTTACGCAAAAAAAAAAATCCGTTCTGTTCTATAGTCTAAGCCCACACGTGATAACCTTTTGCCTGTGGTTTTAAACTGGCCACACTCGTACGTAAAATATAGCCAATAATGTATTTTTCCATGTGTCAAGCCTGAAGTGACCGTTATTTGTAATATTTTTATTTACTCACAAATATAGCAAAATCCATTTTCATATATTATACCAAGACAATGTAAAGTGGCCTCTCATAAAATTCCCTGTTGACGTTTGACAGTCAAAGAGTATATACAGTTATCGAACACGTAGTCTGTGCCTATAATGCAACAGGACTTTGTATTTATTTATAAATTTTTGTATTAAATCGTAAATAAATTTATCCTATGCAATGGAATTTGAACTGTTAACCTTTCATTTCAATTGACGTCTTTGTCTCTGTAATCTTTCCAAAACTTCTCAGGAAAATAAATGGGAAATTTTGTTCAGCTTAACAAGATGGCATAAATCTTCAGCTACCTCATAAAATCTTCGGTTTGTTCGTCTGTGATTTTAAGCTTCTAAACACTACACCTGTGTGTATGCTGATAAGGAAAAAAATATCGTATCGATTACTCTCCAAATCTCTCCCCGGGGAGCATAGGTCACATTTTGTATTACACATATAGGTATGTAGGTACTTACATATAGGTATTTCGGTACTTAACATACAGTTGGATTGGTTAATAATAAGTAACGGAGTTCTGCACGCAGAATGCCAATACGACATTGGAACATTTAACACATTTTTGACACCGCTTCACTACTTGGCTATCCCGTCTTAAACGATAAATGGTGTTATCCTGCTATATCTAACGAGCATTTTGTGCATGCGCATGCCTGTGTAACTAAATCGCAGAAAAGCACCTTTGCCAAGTCTTGCCTCATTATAGAAAATTATCGTTATTTCGTTTTGGTGCTTAAGCTGACTTATATTTATGTCTTTGTTAACTTCTGTTGCTCTCGCTTCTGTATATAAGATAAAATGGGCAATGAAAATAATAATAAAATTATTAAGGTAAAAAATTGCTAAAATGTTCCCACACTAATTTCATACTAAACTGATACAAGCTTCTTTTAATTTGAGTTAAATAACGCTGGTTCGACTAACTTCATAATATAGCATGTTTTATGATTTACGTTTTATCTTGTATGCACGTACAAATTACTGTTTTATAACTTTTCTTCTCGTACCTATTTAACAATGTCTTTTTGGCAGTCTAATTGAATTCAAGTAATATAATATGGAAAAGAATCTCACCCTAAATAATTAAGGCTTACACAACACAAACCGGTATCCAAAATTTTAAAATTCAAAATTTTGCATGCCATCATCCGTTATCATTATTAAATTTGATATACCCACTTATAATTACAAGTTCACAAATTGCAGCAGCTAAACAGTGCTTAATTTAACCTACCAAAATAACCCCTTCAAGTATTATACCAACAGCCAAATCTGAACCATAATATATGGCTTGACAAAAATGAGGATGGTCAATGGCATTGCGTCGTCAAAACAAAATTATGTAGTATTTGTATTATGTGTTGTTTGGTTAGCTGCTCAATAGTTGAACACAACTTTGTTAAAAAAAATTCTAATGCAAGATACAAAACAATAAAATACTTGACTACGTGAACATAAACGTGCATTTTGAATGGCACTGAAGGACAAAGACGCAAAATGCATTTTAAAGGAAGGAGTTTAACACTAAAGTGATGGTGGTGATGTGCAAGGCGCAAGGAAGATGATTCATTGTATTATCATATTATCAAGCTGTTGAAGCATGACCACATATGTACCACAGATACGCATATTAAAATACCCATGCAAATAAACCTCGTCATCATAATCACAGCCAAGGAGGCCCAAAATCAAGGAAAAACTCTTTCTAAAGCATTATTTTTGTCAACAAAAAAATAAATTGCACACCTTCTTCAGATTGTAACATGGGTAAAAACTCTGGACAACCCATAGCGCCATGGGCGTTCTGCAATGACCGAAACAGCCTGGAGTCTCCGCCACGGCTGTCACGTTTCTGTACATGGCTGGGAACAAATTTTTTTTTAAATTGATTTAAAATAAGAACAATGCAATGGCTTTAAAACAATAACCCGTTTTCACACGTGTCACAATATCATAACAAAAAATGATTCCTTATCATAATTATGCGACATCTCATAAATATTTAAAATAATATGTTTGTCTGGTTCAATACCTATAACTTCAGTCATGTCAAAGTTGAGAGCCATCATTGACTGAAAAAGGTTCATTTCAATAGACTGTCGTCTGTTGTTATGCGTCTGTTGTGGTGGCTGGAGGTTTGCCAATAAACTCGTTCCAAATCCTCCAAAACCAAGTTGTCTGCTGACACGTTTTCTTGGGAGAGACGCATCTCCATTCAAGGATGAAGATGTTGATCCACCACTTAGCTGACTATTAAATACGAGCACTATAAATGTCATAAATATGAACACAAAAGCGTTTGACGATGATGGCGATAACGGCCTTGGCCGTGATTTGTGCGGAAATCTGGTAAATCCAATCATTTTTTTAAAAGTTCTAAAAACGAGAACAATAATAGTACAATATTTATTTATTCACAAGTTAAGCCTTTCAACGTTTCAGTAGACTTTTTCACAATTTATAGTGAAACTAAAATGCAAACTGGAAAACTTTTTAAGAACCATTCACCACTAACTAAAAAACATGTTTTGTAAGTTGCTTTGATATTTTAATACTGAAAGTTTTTGTTAATTTTTGTGTTCCCACCAATCATGATCATAATACTGAACTGAACACCATTTTTATAAGAAACAATCAACTTTAAAAGGCTTGATGATGATTCACGCATGCGTGTAATATATTTTCCTACTGAAGCATGTTTACGTTTTGTTGGTTGTTTTATTCCTGGAAGTAACACGCTCCGTGATTTTATGATTCATTCAAACATCAAAACAAACCACAACAAAGTCTCAGTCGCTAAACCATTAAATTTCAAAAGAAGCGAACAAAGACTAAGTTGCTTCTTGTAATTCACACAAGCTTCCGTCACGCAAGAAGAAGAACAACTTGTTTCGCCTCAGTGGCACAACTCGCACATAATATTAACGTAAAACAACACATCCGTTTAAATTCCTGCAGATAAGCAAAAAGGCCACTGCCACTGGTCTATAGATTTGCCGAGAGCTTGTTTGATAAATACAATCAGCAGATTTGTATTTTATAGAATTCACCCGAACTACACCGCCTCCGTCGAAAAAAGCAATGAAACGGACGTCATAAAACAAGTTGTGTTCTCTTGATTGATGATAAAATTGTAAGAAAAAGGGTGACGTCCACAAACACGCTATTTATTCTTGGTACAAGTGCTCATAAATGACCGACAAAACACTGTAAGGGTTACTGTAATGATAAGATGTGTACATCAAACACACCTGAGAACTTTTTGAATCAAAAGTTTTGATTACAACTAATCGGTACAGCGTAACAGAGAGAATGACGAAGATCAGTACATATTGGGTATATACATATGACGCTATTTTAAGGAACAGGTATTCAACTCACCAATATAATAATAATTGCCATACTAAATTACAAGTTATACCACACCAAAATTATCATTAGTACACACACACAATTATTTACACGACTTATTATGTAAGGAAAGTTGTTTAACTGGACATGCACGGGTCGCAGTCGTTCGTTGGTTAGCGTTATTGCACGTGTTGTCATATAGTAAAATGATCTTAATAAAAGGAGCTTATTCCAAATTATTATTTTGCAATCTGATTCTTGCTACGCATTCAAGAATACATTTTTCAAAATTTTGTACTTGATTGAATGCAAGGTAAAAGTAAAGAGTATGATGACGACTAATGTCTCACTGAATTCAGTGAAGGAAATATCTTAAAACCAACCCACTCACTACCTCCACATTCCACATTACATGACTATATAGCAGAAACCACGTTCATTCCAAATCAGACTCTAGATTTAATGTGTATCTTGGATGAAATAAATTACTTTGAGTTTTGAGACATAAAAAAGAAGTTTTTTAGTGCAGTCTTTTTTTACAAGATAAATACTTTTTGTGATGAGGCTTATTTATGTCTTTATGTACGATATTATTTTCTGAATCCTTTTCTGGCTCAGCTTCAACGTATTTATTTAAGGTGTAATAAATACTATAGGAATGCAGACCAGCAGAGCTAATTATACACACCTGTGGCCACAAGCCAGGCCAACAGAGGAATGGAATAAAAACAATACAACACGAAACGGTACGAAACGTGATGATAACAAGACGCACCTGAGCTGTTTGTGTACTACTAAAGAAGATCACTAAATAAACCAGTTACGAACATTGTTGTTGGTGATGATGGGAGATGTGATACGTTACATAATGCATACTGCACATTTTTTTACTGAAAATTCGTACTGACATGTATGTAGTAGTGTGTGTTATGACTTATTGTTTGAACGTGAACAATCACATAATATATTTTGTGCAATACACATTAACTACAACAAAATTCCCTTGCTTGTAGATATATTTTAGCAATTTCGCACAAATGATCTATTTTTTATAGAACAAAATCAAATGCGGGGCTGCAGCGTGATAGGTCATTGGTCGTTGTTCGCATAAAATGCATTCAATATTGGATTGTGGCTTTGATAACTAATTTAGCAGTACCAGCAAATTTGTTATTATGACGTATGACAAGGAAATGACCAACAGTTCACATATAAACAAAAACCAGAAAGACATTTTTTTTCAAAAGTAATTTAGAATTTTTGCAATAATACATCTCGCAACCATACTAATTTCAATTTTTTAATAACTGTATTTTTGATGGTATAACCACAAGACCCACCGTGATGGAATTGACGGAAGTTTTACCATGACTTTTATTAGCAATAAAAAATTACACACATAACCACTTAAAAGTAGAAGGGTTAAAGGGAAGTCTCATAAAAATGCATATACCTACGTATGTATGTATTTTTATTTACAACATACCAACTTACGGTTTAATTTGGGAAATTTCTTTCAAATTTCACATGTGACTTAATGTATCTCGACAGCTTATCATTACATACAAAACGGGGAACTTAAGTAACACTTGTAGCAAAAGTGTGCATTCGATTAATTCTACAAATAAAACGCCCTACTGCCTGGTAAAGGAGCCAACACCCTAGATTGGCACTACAGACAACAAATAATATTTCAAAACAGAAACGGAATTGAAGGGAGTTGACGAGTTGGGGAACAAGATCTTGATAAATTGAGCATACGTCAAAAACACTTTTAGATCTCACTTTATTAATTTGATAAATAAGATTTTTAATTTTGCTCTTTGTCAAATCTCATTCTTCCATCCACTAGTTTAAACTTTATTATAAGACTGACATACTGACAAACAAAACATGGAAGGGATGATGGATATCTCAATGAAAAGCCAAAATCTCTGCGTGTGGTGCATGTTGTATAGTCGGCTAACATTTAGAAAATTGTGCATGTCTTTTACGCTTGTGAAATGTATTGTGATACATTTTCATCAATCCATTCTATAATACTCATATTATTTGTTTGTGTGAAAGACACACACTAAAATTAAGAAGTGTGTTAGCAGTACGTTCCCAATTTGGGTGGGGTATGTAGGAAAATTGACAAGACGGGAATGAATTTTGCAGACTTCAAAATCCGAGTTTCATATATACATACATATACCTGTAATAATTGTTGCATCAAAAAGACACATAATACAACACCATACACCGCTTACGGCAAATTAAATACTATGCATTGCAATTATAACAACACTTTCTTTCTTTTCACATAATACACGGACGTAAAATAAAGATTGGCTCCGTTGATCTCCTTTTGGTCTTATAGTCTTTATACACATCTCAAAAGTTGTACACTTGAAGTAAACCACATATAAACCAGTAGTTGTAGTAGTAGTGAGTAACAAGATACCCAAAGTAGGATGATCCTTCAAGGCATATATCTTAAATATTTACCTGTTAGGTATTCTATTTTACACGGTGACATTCTTATAAATATATATATCGTATCTCGATCATTGTGCCACTAGAACGATTAGGGTTGTTGCACGGTGAAGTGTCCTCCTGAGTTTGATTTATCTCATGCACTTTTTGCATTGCAATACATGCAACTAAATTCTATCTTGTTATATTGTCATGCAATCATGCATGAAGGAGAGGATAAAGAGATGCATATGCGTATTTAAATCAAAACATCTACTCATTATAACTAATAACCAGGTAATATCAAAAGAAAAAATGTATTTTTAAGATGTTCGACTTCGACATTCCATGTATTCCATCATCATCAACAACAATTATACTTTTATATAATGTTTACATCCATCCCTCAAAGCCGTCACCTCGATTCCTTCAGGGCAACCATTTTTCTCATAATGTCATTTTATATCTGTATATTTATATCTCTGCAATGTACTTGCATAATGCATAATTTTCTTTTGTTATTCTCCATAATAAGGACGACAAACACAAATACCTTTGCATACCTACCTGCCTGAATGCGTGTATCTCATGATTCCTATCACAACCTCGTTGCTTTTGCTATCTTCATGTGAATATCGATGGGGGGAGTATGCTAATACAGTATTAAGAAAAGGATAAGAAACTCACACCTGGTGAAATAACGGCAGTGATAATACTCTCTCATTGTCAACGAAAAGGTATTCAACTTTACGAACCATTTACAAAAAACACATTACAGTATTATGCGTACCAAACATGACAATAATTGACAATGTCATATTTCTGTTCATTTTTTATGCGTATTGTAGGTAAGTGTGTATGTCTTTTTCGAAACATTTTTTTTTATTTCTTTCGTAATAGTAATGATTATATAAGTGCGTGAGTGCAACATAATGAAATGTTATGAAGATGATATAATGATGTTGATAAAAAAGCAAAGAATGTGTACGAAAAGATACAAATACAAATAATACAATACACAAAAATTAGAGACCACATTGATAGTCTTGTTTTGTGTAAGAGTTTTTCATAATAATCAGTAGTATAATCACTATATGTATTATGATGGATACTACTATGCATGTCACATGTCATGTGCAAAAGTAAAATTTTACGAAGGTACTCATTTAGGCAAGTCGTGATTGACTTTTAAGATAATGTTTTCCATCCAATTTAAACACGTTAGATGATGATATGATATGAATATTATATTGCTAATGGTTTGCGTGATTATTGTTCACTTTACAGCTCGTAGTTCACAACAATCTCTCAGTCATGTACCACCAACGTAAACTAGAAGTGCACTTAACATGTAGCTAGTATCAAAATTGTGACAGTTGGTTATAATTAACAAGCTATTTTGTAGCCATTTTTAATGCCTGATTAGACCATTTAACCGGGTTACCTAAGCAATTAATATCTACCAGATTAAATACACTGCCCTGCTCATATTTTAACCATATCTTTTGTATACTTTCAACTGTTGATATTTTATTGAATACAACTTCATTATGGAGTTTTGAATCGACAGTTTGAGATAGTCCAAATGCCGGTGATTAGATGTGACGCGTAGATGGCTCGAGAAAAATTTCAACATGACATTTTGACCTCGAACACCATCTACGCCGCGCTGGTCTTGCTCTAAATACAACCAAGGGAAAATAACTCTTGAAAATAGTATACTACACTAACTTATATATCTTACCACGTTGCACAAGTTTATGTTTAATTAAGAATCGTTTGAAACAATTTATTTGCTCACGCTATACTTAACGAACCATTCGTTCAATTAAACATGTTTGTACAACTAGTCAATTAACAGAAATGGTAGTGTCGGATCGTGCATTTTGTCACTTGACATATTTGCAAAAGTTTTTTTTAATTGAAAACTAGCTCAAGGAGTACAATTTGGGACCTTTAGAAGTTTAAAGTTTGTTTCTTGTTAGATGCTTCTATCGTTAACTTAACATAATGCCAAATTTATCGAATCACTAGTCATTATGTACATATTTTGAGTTTTTCAACGGCTTTAATTCAACAGGGCACACAATTTATTATGAATTTTAATCTGGTTCTTTCCTTAACCCAATTTTTATTTTATTTCCTTGTTTTCGGTTCCTTTTATTTTCCCCCGATATTTATGCTGTCTTTCAAGAATTTACCAAAAGTAGTTTTTTTGTTTTATGACACAGTAATTATTTCTAAATGTATTTTTGTAGGTTTAAAATTTTAATTTCTATTCATTCATGATTTCATGCAAAAGCATATTTATATATGGTATGTGATTAATTAGGCAATTTTTATCTGTGTATACTATACTGGTAAACCAATGTCCATGTGGAGCTGTTGATGAGGTAAAGGAGAATCCGTAGAAGGGGTTCGATAGAAAGGTGAATCAATCGGTATTTGAGGAGAGAGGAAGGAAGACTCATAATAATAGGTAGTTGATGAAGAATATAGAAAGAATATCCTGAGGTGAGTTTGGTTGTTTTAGAAATTCGCAGTCACTAAATCGACTTATGGCTTGGTCATATATGTAGGTATTTGAATGAATTGCCAAAATCAATAACTGTTTTCATAAACTGATTAACCAGCATTGCAGGAAATTTTCCAATTGTGGAGTTGGATTAATTGTTTTAGTCCTAAGTTTCTTTATTTCTGTACTTTACCAAGCTAAATACAACTTAGATTATGCGTTGTCGCACATGCAACCATTATGTACATATAAATATAACACAAATAAAGGTTAGAAATGGAAGAACTATCATGCAACTCATATTATTAATTTTTTCGTTTTTACATACTTAAATACAACATCAGAAATCATTTAAAAAATCACTCACACAAAGTTTTGTATTCAGTCTCTTGAACAAAATCTACCCAGTTTGTCCATGTATAATTCCAACGAGCTGGTAAGCCTTTTGAATCTTTTGGCTTGTTCCTGGGAGGAACTGCTGAGTCTCTGTACTTTTGCAGTACACCTTTAAGCTCTTCTACTTTTTCTGGCAACTCTTTTGCACGATTATTAAACTCACAAGGATCCTCTTCAATGTTAAACAGACAATATTCACCGCTTAATAAGCTACAGGAAACTTTCCTCTTTCTCAATTCCATTGTTTGGTTACATTGAATCTGAGAGAGCTTAAAAATTTCGGAAACTTTCGTAAAATCATTTGTGAACATTTCGAGATCTGATATTGCCGTTCCCGCAACACTGACTCTTGCCCTGTTATACACATTCCGTAGAGACACATCATGGGACACTTTTCTTCCAGACGGACCATACCATCCATCCCACTTTCCATTGTAAGTTGTTCCATGTAACAATTTCCAGGGTCCCACTCGCACAGCTTCATTTCCATATTGGTCATCAATATTGTGTAGCAGTTCTGTTCGAGGGGACTTTAGCCCAAGTCTGATGGTATCCCACATGTCCAGTCCATCAATGTCACCAGTAAGATAACTTGGATTTTTCACCCCAATAGCTTTCAGTAAAGTTGGAAGCCAATCTTGTATGTGAATCAATTGATCTGAAACGCCTCGTGCGGCTTCACTAATCATTGGACTCCATATAACACCTGCGCCACGTACTCCACCCTCCCATAAAGTGTTTTTAACTCCTCGCAGAGGCCAGTTTGATGCGGCGTTGCCGTTGAAGCCAGCAGCAGGCCCACCATTATCAGTCGTAAAGATAATAATGGTGTTATCCAATAAACGTTCCTCGAAAAGGGTCTTTACAACACTACCGACAGAATCGTCAAGTTTCTGCACCATTGCTGAAATTTTTTAATATAATTATACTTTACTAAATTAGAGATCGAAATTACGGCAGTTACCAAATGAAAAGTTTTTATTGTGGCGTCTATGGAAGAAAGGTTCTTACTGTATTGATATATTACCTGCAAATATTCTGCGTTGACTGTCTTTGATGTCAGCAAATCTATCTATATTTTCCTTGGGTGCCTGCAAAAGCTGATATGGATTTGCAGAGTGCACTGCTGTATGACTTACTGTGAGAAACAAAGGCTCCGACTTGTTATGATTTCTAATAATAGAATTGGCTTCTTCTGTGTACAGATCTGTTGTATATTTTCCAAAATTTTCATATGTAGTCTCAAAATTTCTTCTCATATCATAACCCCACGCTTGTGGCTATAAAAATGGATATAAATTTAATTATTTGGCATGTTACAAAAATGATTGTTCATGTCACATATTTTATTATACATGAACTACGTGGGTTGATATAATTGTCCTATATTACCCCACTTTCCTGTGCCATGTTATCATAATAGTCCTTATGCCCGGTCCAATGATCCATATGGAGTTGTTCCATAGATCACATTGTGCTGCATACCTGTGTTTGTAAAGTGTAAACAAAGTAAACTGAAAAATGATACGCCATGATTCTAAAATGTTTTTTTTGTAAAGAAAAATATGATTTCCAACCACTTACCAGTGTGGATAGGATGTCTGCCGCTGAAAATTGCTGTACGTGAAGGTGTACATATTGGTGATACGTAGTAGCTATTCAAAATCACTCCAGAAAGTCCTAATGCGTCAATGTTTGGCGTAGGAATTTGCGAAGATCCATGAAAGCTCACGTCATTGAATCCCTGAAGGTTTTAATGCGTTCCAAGTTGCACGTTATAATGGCATTACAAAAAATACAAATATGTGTAAAGTAAAACTCACTAAGTCGTCTGCAATGATCAGTATCACATTTGGACGTGTCCGATGTTCCTTCTGTTTTACACTTGCGGGTGTTGATCCGTAGTCGGAATAAATGACATCATCGGGCAACAATGTACTAACACCCAATTA